>JAHHZJ010001930.1:0-167751 GCA_021437245.1 Aegilops speltoides
TTTGTCCCTACCAGGGGGCTAATGTCTATAAGCAACATAATCTCTCGAATTTCTTTCTAAAGGAAGTTCCAAAGGGTTCAAAAACTTGTCTGAAAAAGAGCGACGAATGATGTTCTTTTACTTTCCGGGCCAAAAAGTCCTGCTTAAGGCCGTATTTGATGGTACTCCGGGCCTCCTGGCGCAAACGGGGAGTATTTTCTGGATTCGCATGCTCGCCGCGAGCAGTTTGAGTACTTACGGGTCCGACACGGACTCCGAGTGACAAAATTATGACCGTTTTAGTGAACATCTCTCCATTCTATGGCAGTCCTTGAAAGTATTTCATTTTCTCGTGCGCTTTTTGCCTGATTGCCCCAAAATTTCTTGTCCTCTATAGAGGAGATATCGTTTCCACATATATATTGACCGATGCTAGGAATGCCCTTTTGTTCCTGGCTTTCACGCTGTGAGTTGCGTAATGCCATCAAAGTAAAAACAAGGAGAATAAGGCATATAGCTATTGGATTTTCTTCAATTTACGCCAAATGAGATTGCCCTGAGCATCCGAAGAAAGGTACGCTTGTCCCTACCAGGTGCTAATGTCTATAAGCAACATAATCTCGAATTTCCTTCTAAAGGAAGTGCCAATGGGTTCGTAAACTTGTCTAAAAAACAATGATTTAATGATGTTCTTTGACTTTCGGGCTAAAAAGTCCCGCTTAAGGCCATATTTGAGGGCACTCCGGGCCTCCGGCGCAAGCAGGAGTATTTTCTAGATTCAAGGCCACCGCGAGTAGTTTGAGTACTTGTGGGTCCGACACGGACCAATGACAAAATTATGACCGCTTTAGTGAACATCTCTCCATTCTATGGCGGTCGTTGAAAGTACTTCATTTTCTCTTGCGCTTTTTGCCGATTGCCCTAAAATTTCTTGTCCTCTATAGAGGAGATATCGCTTCCACATATATATTGAGCGATGCCAGAATGCCCTTTTGTTCTTGGCTTTCACGCTGCGTGAGTTGCAAAGATGCCATCCGCGAAAACAAGGAGAATAAGGCATATAGTCGCTGGATTTTCTTCAATTTACGCCAAATGAGATCGCCGGATCATAGAGCATATGCAGAAAGGTACATTTGTCCGCACCAGGGGGCTAATGTCTATAAGCAACATAATCTCTCGAATTTCCTTCCTAAGGAAGTGCCAATGGGTTCGTAAACTTGTCCGAAAAACAATGATTTAATGATGTTCTTTGACTTTCAGGGCTAAAAAGTCCTGCTTAAGGCCATATTTGAGGGCACTCCGGGCCTCCTGGCGCAAGCGGGGAGTATTTTCTAGATTCGCGCGCTCACCGCGAGTAGTTTGAGTACTTGTGGGTCCGACACGGACTCCGAATGACAAAATTATGACCGTTTTAGTGAACATCTCTCCATTCTATGGCGTCCTTGAAAGTACTTCATTTTCTCTTGCGCTTTTGCCGATTGCCCTAAAATTTCTTGTCCTCTATAGAGGAGATATCGCTTTCACATATATATTGAGCGATGCCAGGATGCCCTTTTGTTCTTGGCTTTCACGCTGCGTGAGTTGCAAAGATGCCATCCGCAAAAACTAGGAGAATAAGGCATATAGCCGCTGGATTTTCTTCAATTTACGGCCAAATGAGATTGCCCGGATCATAGAGCATCTGCAGAAAGGTACATTTGTTCCTACCAGGGGGGCTAATGTCTATAAGCAACATAATCTCTCGAATTTCCTTCTAAAGGAAGTGCCAATGGGTTCAAAAACTTGTCTGAGAAACAGCGATGAATGATGTTCTTTGACTTTCCGGGCCAAAAAGTCCTGCTTAAGGCCATATTTGAGGGCACTCCGGGCCTCCCGTGCAAGCGGGAGTATTTTTTCGATTCGCGCTTGTCATGAGCAGTTTGAGTACTTGTGGGTCCGACACGGACTCAATGACAAAATTATGACCGCTTTAGTGAACATCTCTCCACTCTATGGCGTCCTTGAAAGTACTTCATTTTCTCGTGCGCTTTTTGCCCGATTGGCCTAAAATTTCTTGTCCTCTATAGAGGAGATATCGCTTCCACATATATATTGACCGATGCCAGGAATGCCCTTTTGTTCTTGGCTTTCACGCGCGTGAGTTGCAGCATGCCATCCGGCGAAAACTAGGAGAATAAGGCATATAGCCGCTGGATTTTCTTCAATTTACGCCAAATGAGATCGCCTTGATCATAGAGCATCCGCAGAAGGTACGTTTGTCCCTACCAGGGGGCTAATGTCTATAAGCAACATAATCTCTCAATTTCCTTCAAAAGGAAGTGCCAATGGGTTCGTAAACTTGTCGAAAAACAGCGATGAATGATGTTCTTTGACTTTCGTAGGCCAAAAAGTCCCGCTTAAGGTCAGATTTGATGGTACTCCGGGCCTCCCTGGCGCAAACGGGAGTATTTTCTGATTCGCATGCTCGCCATGAAAGCAGTTTGAGTACTTACGGGTCCGACACGGACTCGAAAGTGACAAAATTATGACCGTTTTAGTGAACATCTCTCCATTCTATGGCAGTCCTTGAAAGTACTTCATTTTCTCGTGCGCTTTTTGCCTGATTGCCCCAAAATTTCTTGTCCTCTATAGAGGAGATATCGTTTCCACATATATATTGACAAATGCCAGGAATGCCCTTTTGTTCCTAGGTTTCACGCGCGTGAGTTACAGAATGCCATCTGGCGAAAACAAGGAGAATAAGGCATATAGCCACTTGATTTTCTTCAATTTACGGCCAAATGAGATTGCCCGGAGCATCTGCAGAAAGGTACATTTGTCCCTACCAGGGGCGCCAATGTCTATAAGCAACATAATCTCTGGAATTTCCTTCTAAAGGAAGTGCCAATGGGTTCAGAAACTTGTCTAAAAAACAGCGATGAATGATGTTCTTTGACTTTCAGGGCCAAAAAGTCCTGCTTAAGGCCATATTTGAGGGCACTCCGGGCCTCCTGTCGCAAGCGGGGAGTATTTTCTAGATTCGCGCGCTTGCCGCGAGCAGTTTGAGTACTTGTGTGTCCGACACGGACTCCGAATGACAAAATTTTGACGGTTTTAGTGAACATCTGTCCATTCTATGGCAGTCATTGAAAGTACTTCATTTTCTCATGCGCTTTTTGCCCGATTGCCCCAAAATTTCTTGTCCTCTATAGAGGAGATATCGTTTCCACATAAATATTGACCGATGCCAGGAATGCCCTTTTGTTCTTGGCTTTCACGCGCGTGAGTTGCAGCATGCCATCCGGCAAAAACAAGAAGAATAAGGCATATAGCCGCTGGATTTTCTTCAATTTAAGGCCAAATGAGATTGCCCGGATCATAGAACATCTGCAGAAAGGTACATTTGTCCCTACCAGGGGGGCTAATGTCTATAAGCAACATAATCTCTCAAATTTCCTTTCTAAGGAAGTGCCAATGGGTTCAGAAACTTGTCTGAAAAACAGTGACGAATGATGTTCTTTGACTTTCAGGGCCAAAAAGTCCTGCTTAAGGCCATATTTGAGGGCACTCTGGGCCACCTGGCGCAAGCGGGGAGTATTTTCTGGATTCGCGTGCTCGCCGCGAGCAGTTTGAGTACTTGTGGGTTCGACAAGGACTCCGAATGACAAAATTATGACCGTTTTAATGAACATATCTCCATTTTATGGCAGTCCTTGAAAGTACTTCATTTTCTCATGCGCTTTTTGCCTGATTGCCCCAAAAAAAAATTTCCTCTATAGAGGAGATATCGTTTCCACATATATATTGACCGATGCCAGGTATGCCCTTTTGTTCCTGGCTATCACGCGCGTGAGTTACAGCATGCCATCCGGCGAAAACAAGGAGAATAAGGCATATAGCCACTCCATTTTCTTCAATTTACGGCCAAATGAGATTACCCGGATCATAGAGCATCTGCAGAAATGTACGTTTGTCCCTACCAGGGGGGCTAATGTCTATAAGCAACATAATCTCTCGAATTTCCTTCTAAAGGAAGTTCCAATGGGTTCAAAAACTTGTCTAAAAAACAGCGACGAATGATGTTCTTTTACTTTCAGGGCCAAAAAGTCCTGCTTAAGGCCGTATTTGAGGGCACTCCGGGCCTCCTAGCGCAAGCAGGTAGTATTTTCTGGATTCGCCGCTTGCCGCGAGCAGTTTGAGTACTTGTGGGTCCGACAAGGACTCCGAATGACAAAATTATGACGGTTTTAGTGAACATCTCTCCATTCTATGGTAGTCCTTGAAAGTACTTCATTTTCTCGTGCGCTTTTTGCCTGATTGGCCCAAAATTTCTTGTCCTCTATAGAGGAGATATCGTTTCCACATATATATTGACCGATGCCAGGAATGCCCTTTTGTTCTTGGCTTTCACGCGCGGGAGTGGCAGCATGCCATCCGGTGAAAACAAGGAGAATAAGGCATATAGCCGCTGGATTTTCTTCAATTTACGGCCAAATCAGATTGCCCGGATCATAGAGCATCTGCAGAAAGGTACATTTGTCCCTACCAGGGGTTCTAATGTCTATAAGCAACATAATCTCTCGAATTTCCTTTAAAAGGAAGTGCCAATGGGTTCAGAAACTTGTTTGAAAAACAGCGACGAATGATGTTCTTCGACTTTCAGGGCCAAAAAGTCCTGCTTAAGGCCATATTTGATGGCACTCCGGGCCTCCTGGCGCAAACGGGGAGTATTTTCTAGATTCACATGCTCGCCGCGAGCAGTTTGAGTACTTATGGGTCCGAAACAGACTCCGAATGACAAAATTATGACCGTTTTAGTGAACATCTCTCCATTCTATGGCAGTCCATGAAAGTACTTCATTTTCTCGTGCGATTTTTGCCTGATTGCCCCAAAATTTCTTGTCCTCTATAGAGGAGATATCGTTTCCACATATATATTGACCGATGCCAGGAATGCCCTTTTGTTCCTGGCTTTCACGCGCGTGAGTTGCAAAGATGCCATCCGTGAAAACAAGGAGAATAAGGCATATAGCCGCTGGATTTTCTTCAATTTACGGCCAAATGAGATTGCCCGGATCATAGAGCATCTACAGAAAGGTACGTTTGTCCCTACCAGGGGGGCTAATGTCTATAAGCAACATAATCTCTCGAATTTCCTTCTAAAGGAAGTTCCAAAGGGTTCAAAAACTTGTCTGAAAAAGAGCGACGAATGATGTTCTTTTACTTTCCGGGCCAAAAAGTCCTGCTTAAGGCCGTATTTGAGGGCACTCCGGGCCTCCTGGCGCAAGCGGGGAGTATTTTCTGGATTCGCCGCTTGCCGCGAGCAGTTTGAGTACTTGTGGGTCCGACAAGGACTCCGAATGACAAAATTATGACGGTTTTAGTGAACATCTCTCCATTCTATGGCAGTCCTTGAAAGTACTTCATTTTCTCGTGCGCTTTTTGCCTGATTGGCCCAAAATTTCTTGTCCTCTATAGAGGAGATATCGTTTCCACATATATATTGACCGATGCCAGAATGCCCTTTTGTTCTTGGCTTTCACGCGCGTGAGTTGCAAAGATGCCATCCGCGAAAACAAGGAGAATAAGGCATATAGCCGCTGGATTTTCTTCAATTTACGCCAAATGAGATCGCCTTGATCATAGAGCATCCGCAGAAGGTACGTTTGTCCCTACCAGGGGTCTAATGTCTATAAGCAACATAATCTCTCGAATTTCCTTCAAAAGGAAGTGCCAATGGGTTCGTAAACTTGTCGAAAAAACAGCGATTTAATGATGTTCTTTGACTTTCAGGCCAAAAGTCCTGCTTAAGGCCGATTTGATGGCACTGGCCTCTGGCGCAAACGGGAGTATTTTCTCGATTCACATGCTCGCCATGCGAGCAGTTTGAGTACTTATGGGTCCAAACGGACTCAATGACAAAATTATGACCGCTTTAGTGAACATCTCTCCATTCTATGGCAGTCCTTGAAAGTACTTCATTTTCTCGCACTTTTTGCCCGATTGCCCTAAAATTTCTTGTCCTCTATAGAGGAGATATCGCTTCCACATATATATGGACCAATGCCAGAATGCCCTTTTGTTCCCGGCTTGCCGCTGTGTGAGTTACAAAGATGCCATCCGTGAAAACAAGGAGAATAAGGCATATAGCAACTAGATTTTCTTCAATTTACGGCCAAATGAGATCGCCGGATCATAGAGCATCCGCAGAAGGTACGTTTGTCCCTACCAGGGGGGCTAATGTCTATAAGCAACATAATCTCTCGAATTTCCTTCTAAAGGACGTGCCAATGGGTTCAGAAACTTGTCTGAAAAACAGCGACGAATGATGTTCTTTGACTTTCAGGGCCAAAAAGTCCTGCTTAAGGCCATATTTGAGGGCACTCCGGGCCTCCTAGCGCATGCAGGGAGTCTTTTCTGGGTTTGCGTGCTCGCCGCGAGCAGTTTGAGTACTTGTGGGTCCAACACGGACTCTGAATGACAAAATTATGACCGTTTTAGTGAACATCTCTCCATTCTATGGCAGTCCTTCAAAGTACTTCATTTTGTCGTGCACTTTTTGCCTGATTGCCCCAAAATTTCTTGTCCTCTATAGAGGAGATATCGTTTCCACATATATATTGACCGATGCCATGAATGCCCTTTTGTTCCTCGATTTCACGCGCGTGAGTTACAGCATGCCATCCGACGAAAACAAGGAGAATAAGGCATATAGCCACTGGATTTTCTTCAATTTACGGCCAAATGAGATTGCCCGGATCGTAGAACATCTGCAGAAAGGTACGTTTGTCCCTACTAGGGGGACTAATGTCTATAAGCAACATAATCTCTCGAATTTCCTTCTAAAGGAAGTGCCAATGGGTTCAGAAACTTGTCTGAAAAACAGCGATGAATGATGTTCTTTGACTTTCAGGGCCAAAAAGTCCTGCTTAAGGCCGGATTTGAGGGCACTCCGGGCCTCCTGGCGCAAGCGAGGAGTATTTTTCTGATTCAAGGCCATGAAAGCAGTTTATACTTGTGGGTCCGACACGACACCAAATGAAAAAATTATGACCGTTTTAGTGAACATCTCTCCATTCTATGGCAGTCCTTGAAAGTACTTCATTTTCTCGTGCGCTTTTTGCCTGATTGCCCCAAAATTTCTTTTCCTCTATAGAGGAGATATCGCTTCCACATATATATCGACCGATGTCGAATGCCCTTTTGTTCCCGGATTTCACGCGTGAGTTACAAAGATGCCATCCGCGAAAACAAGGAGAATAAGGCATATAGCCGCTGGATTTTCTTCAATTTACGGCCAAATGAGATTGCCCGGATCATAGAGCATCTGCACAAGTATAACGGGAACGACACAAGGGCTTAAGCTTTCATGTACATGACCGTTGTTGATTAGTTGTTGTACTTGCCGCTGAATCTCATTGGTTTCTTGGGATTGACACGGTATGGAGCTTTGTTTGAAGTGGCGCCCGGGATGAGGTCGATTCGATGCTCAATGCCTCGAGAGGAGGTAGACCCGAGGTAGCTCATCAGGGAAAACATCTTGAAATTCCTGCAAAAGAGATTGAAACACCAAAGGTAGCTCGTGAATGGTGTTAGTTTTTGTTTCTCCATCCTTGCACACAAGGACAAAGTGCATCACACTCGATGGGTTCTCACACACTTCTCTCATCTCATGTTTGGTGGCTTAATAGTATGAGGTTTTTTCTCTAGGCTAAGAGGCGCTCAAATTTGGCTTGTGGCTCTCACTCACTTTTTGGTGGCTCACTTTCTCACTCTTCTCTCTTTGGTTGGTGGCTTGTTTGTCGGCAATCACTTGACTAGGAGACATGGGTCATAGGACATATTCTTTTCCTTTCATCTTGAAGCTATAGTGGTTTGTACGCCCATTGTGGAAGACACCACGGTCAAATTGCCATGGCCGACCAAGGAGGAGGTGGCAAACGGTCATTGGGACCACATCACACTCCAAAAGTGTCCTCATATGCACCAATTTTGAAAGATACTTTGAACGTATGCTCAACTCTTATAGTGCCGGAGTCACTTAGCCATTGGACCTTGTAGTGTTGCGGATGCTTCTTCTTGACCAATTGAAGCTTGGAGCATAGTTCTTCGCTTGCCAAGTTGTGGCAACTACCTCCATCAATGATGACCTTGACGGAGCGTCCATTGATGCCGGCCTTTGTGTGGAAGATGTGGCATCTTTGATCTTCTTCTTATTGATGTTGAAGTGTCAAGACTTTGGAGACAACAAGAGCGGGACTCGTATCTTCATCACAAAAGACTTGATCATCTTCATCCTCGTTGATGCGCCGGTGCATGGCCACTTGCTCAATAGCATCCATTTCATCTTCACTCATTGAGTCGTAGGTGCCATCATCGTTAAGTATCATGGTGCGCTTGTTGGTGCATTCATAGGACTTGTGGCCTCGGCCGCCGCAAGTGAAACACTTGAAGGAGCTTGTGATAGAGGCAGAGGTGTCCCGTCTTTCGATGAGATGGTGGATTTCGCTTTGGTGGAAGTCGACTTTGACGATCCGACTACGAACGTGCGAGGACGTCGCGCCTTAGCAATCGCTAAACCAACTCCGAGAGGTTATTGACCACGCCGGAGCACGATCAACCTGACCACAAGGGTCTATTTCCTGCGAGCAAACGAAGAACAAGCAAGAAACTGAGATTGCAATCTGGATATTGCGAATATAAGATGAAAGCTTTATTGATCAAGGTGGGGTTCTGTGACGCCTTTGTCTGGTCGTTGAACACAAACGGCACGCGAAGTTGCAGCTATGGCTAACTTTTGATCTAAACAAAACCCAAGTCTAAACGGTGCCCTAAGGGCTGTATATATGGAGGAAGAGGGGTGAATTTCGTGGCCCTTGGTGGAGGGGTCCAAACTAACCCTATCTCTTGTTTCCCCACACATACGGACTCTAAAATAGCCTATACTAATGTATTTCGAAATTACATGGGCCTGGCCCAATAATAAGGTGACGAGCACCTAGAATAGCCTCTGGACGAAATTTATGGAGTGGCATCTTGTATATTTCGTCCAAGGCTTCATGCACTCATTATGGTGGCTTCAAAGTCCTGAAATCATCACTTGTAACTCCATTCTTGTCCCCTTATGCATGCCATCATCTCCATGCTGGTTCTTGCTCCAATGTTCATCCTTCTCCAAGCTAGGCCCTACATTTGTAAGCAAAACAAATGTATCCAATTTAGGCAGCGCCATATTCTCATGAACATTAGAATCATTACCAAGAAACGAAAGTACCGGTAATTTAGTTGGCGTCTTGTGAGCTCTAGTAATTGGTCCAAGATGTATAGCAGCAGGGCTGTGGGTGTAACAATGGTATTGATGTCCTCATCATCCTCCCTTCTTGAAATGAAGTCGCCCTCGACGGAAGTTCATCTTCCTCACCCAAATATGGCTTCAAATCTGCAATGTTAAAAGTGGACTAACCACAAAATCTGCAGCAGCTCAAGTTTATATGCATTATCATTTACTTTCTCCAACACCTTAAAGGGACCAGCAGCACGTGGCATTAGCTTTGATTTATGCAAATCAGAAATCAATCCTTACGCAAATGTAACCAAACAAGATCTCCGGTGCAAACACAACATGTTTTCTACCCTTATCTCCAAAGAAGTTTATATTTAGCATTCATACGCTCAATGTTTTCCTTAGTTAACTCATGCATTTTAAAATCAATTTAGCACGCTCTTTAGCATCAAAATTAACCTTCTCCAAGATGGAAGAGGCAACAAATCAATAGGTGCACGAGGTAGGAAACCATACACAACTTCAAAAGGGCACATCTTAGTAGTAGAATGCAATGAACGATTATAAGCAAATTCAATATGAGGCAAGCATTCCTCCCACATTTTCTTATTTTTCTTTAGAACAGCCCTAAGCATAGTAGACAATGTTCTATTGACTACTTCAGTTTGTCCATCGGTTTGGGGTGACAAGTAGTACTAAAAGCAGTTTAGTCCCCAACTTAGCCCATAAACATCTCCAAAAGTGGCTAAGAAATTTAGTATCACGATCTGAAACAATAGTATTTGGCACACCATGCAAGCTTAATAATTTCACGAAAGAACAAATCAGCAACATTGACAAAGATCATCGCTTTTATGACATGGTATAAAGTGTGCCATTTTCGAGAATCTATCCACGACAACAAATATGCTATCCTCCCTTCTTTGTTCTAGGTAAACCTAAAACAAAGTCCATAGATATATCCTCCCAAGGAACACTAGGTACATGCAAAGGCATATATAAACCATGAGGATTGAGTCGTGACTTAGCTTTTTGACATGTAGTGCAATGAGCAATAAAACGCTCAACATCCCGCCTCATCTTTGGCCAAAAGAAATGTGTAGCAAGTACGCCCTCCGCCTTCTTCACGCCAAAGTGTCCCATTAGTCCTCCTCCATGCGCCTCCCGCAACAACAAAAGACGAACGGAGCTAGCTGGAATGCATAGCTTGTTAGCACGGAACACAAATCCATCATTAACGACAAACTTGTTCCATGTTCTTCCTTCATTACAATTCTGCAATACATCTTTAAAATAAGCATCATGCACATATTGATCTTTGATGGTCTCCAAACCAAATATTTTGAAGTCAAGTTGTGAAAGCATAGTATAGCGACGAGACAATGCATCAAGAATAACATTTTCTTTACCCTTCTTGTGTTTAATGACATAAGGGAAAGTCTCAATGAATTCAACCCATTTAGCATGTCTACGATTCAGTTTAGCTTGACTTTTAATATGTTTCAAAGATTCATGATCGAATGTATAACAAATTCTTTGGGCCATAAATAATGTTGCCATGTTTCTAAAGTCCGAACAAGAGCATATAATTCTTTATCATAAGTAGAGTAATTCAGACTAGGCCCACTCAATTTTTCGTAAAAGTATGCAACAGGTTTGCCATCTTGTAATAACACACCTCCTAATCCAATTCCACTAGCATCACATTCAAGCTCAAAAGTCTTATTAAAATCAGGAAGTTGGAGTAAAGGAGCATGTGTCAACTTATCTTTCAATACCGTGAAGGCTTCTTCCGTGCGGTACCCCAAACAAAAGGCACATCCTTCTTTGTAAGCTCATTGAGAGGTGCAGCAATGGTGCTGAAATCTCTCACAAATCGCCTATAGAATCTAGCGAGGCCAAGAAAACTCCTCACTTGTGTGACCGTTTTGGGCTGCGCCAACTCTCAATAGCTTCAATCTTGGCTTTATCAACTTCAATTCCTCGTGGAGTAACAACATAGCCAAGAAAAGACACTCGGTCGGTGCAAAAGGTGCACTTCCCAAGGTTACCAAACAAACGTGCATCACGAGAGCAATAAAAACAGCACGTAAATGTTCAATGTTCCTCCAAAGATCTGCTATAAATCAATATGTCATCAAAGTAAACTACCACCAATCGTCCAATGAAAGCACGTAAAACTTCGCTCATTAATCTCATGAAAGTACTAGGTGCATTAGTTAACCCAAAAGGCATGACTAACCACTCATATAATCCAAACTTAGTTTTAAATGCTGTTTTCCATTCATCCCCAATTTCATACGAATTTGATTGTATCCACTACGCAAATCAACTTTGGAGAATATTGTAGAGCCACTCAATTCATCAAGCATATCATCTAGCCTAGGAATAGGATGACGATAACTAATAGTAATATTATTAATGCCTCTACAATCAACACACATACGCGATGTACCATCCTTTTTCGCACTAGAATAATAGGAACAGCACAAGGACTAAGGGATTCGCGTATATAACCTTTGTCGAGAAGCTCTTGTACTTGACGATAATAACCTTCGTCTCCTCGGATTGGTACGGTATGGCGACGGTTTGGCGGTGAAGCACCGGAATTAAGTCAATCTGATGCTCAATCCTCGAATAGGCGGTAATCCGGTGGCACGCCTTGTGGAAAGACGCCGTGAACTCTGCAAAATGTTAGTGATGAATATGCAAAGAGGAAGGCACGCCCTCGAATGAAAATAAGGCCTCTTAGCACACAAAAGCATAGCAAACAGATTTGCTAAAATCTAGCTCATCAATATCAGATTTAGTGGCAAGTAAACATGCACTTTTCAATTTAATTTCGAAGCAACACTAGATGGTTTACTATTAGGCTTCATATGTTGCTCAAATTCTTTTGCCACAATCTGATTTTCACTCTTATTTTTCTCCTGTTTTGCTTTATTAGCTCTATTAATATCATCTTTCAAAATGGACTCGGAGTCATAGGAAGCAAAGTAATATTTTTATCCTTATGAACAAGAGTATACCGATTGTTTCTACCATGGTGTATGAATTTTTATCAAATTGCCATGGTCAACCAAGTAATAAGGAACATGCTTGCATAGGTACCACATCACAATCAACATAATCAGCATATGTAGAGATACTAAAATGCACACTAACAAAGACGTGTTACCTTAACCTTGCCGCTGTTGTTGAACCATTGGATGTAGTAAGGATGTGGATGTGGTCTTGTGGTGAGAGATAGCTTCTCCACCATCTCCATGCTAGCCAAGTTGTTGCAGCTCCCTCCATCTATGATGACGCTGAATAGAACGCTCCTTCACAACTCCCTTTGTATGAAACAAATTATGCCTCTGATTTTGCTCAGCTTGTGTAACCTGCACACTCAAAACACGTTGAGCAACTAAACATTCATACTGTCAAGATCTTGAAGAGCCATGTATTGTGTCTCATGATCGTAATCATCTCCACCGTGTTCCTCATGTGTAATAAGAGCCAAAGTCTCCTCATCATAGTCACTAGCGGACTCATACCCACCATCCTCAAGAGCAATCATCACACGCTGAGATTTGCATTCTCTCAATAAAATGTCCTCTTCCCTTACAACGACGACAAATAATATCACTTGTGTGCCCTGCTGACGCCATAGAAGAAGAAGAGCTCATGCAGGCCCGGCGGTGTGCTCTTGGCAGATAGTGGTGGTTGTGCTGCTTTCTTGTATCACGGTTGGAGGTGGCACTGAAGGAGGTGATGGTGCAAGGAAGTAGATGATGCACGTGCTGTCCATGATGAAGGTCGACCTGCAGAAAAGTTAGTGCGGCGCCAATGCTCGTCGATCTTGCACTTCACGCTCAGCTTTACAAGCAAGATGGAATAAACGAGTGATATTATTATAATCCTTATAAGCTAGAATGGTCTGAAATCTCTATTTAATCCACCCGTAAAACGTGCAAGCATAGCTTCATTCTCCTCAACAATACCACATCTAATCAAGCCGGTTTGTAATTCCCGATAATATTCTTCTACTGAATTTTTCCTTGTCTTAAGCAATGCAATTTTGAAGTAATGCACGTTGATAATATGGTGGAACCCAACGAGCACGCATAGCAGTTTTCAAAGCAGCCCAAGTAGCTGGAACAGGATATAATCTACAATGTTCAGACCGCCAAACACATGCAAAGCTAGTGAAAGCACAAACAGCAGCAGGAACACGCCTCTTCTCGTGATATTGTAAACATGTAAATCGTTGTTCAGTTTCTAACTCCCAAGTAAGATATATATCAGAACATATCTACCCTCAAATGGTGGAATATTCAATTTCAGTTTAGGGAGATGGTCATGATCTCGCACTGAGGGGAGCCCTAACATTGCCATTATTTGAATGTGGACGACCTGGTGGTTGTGGTGCTGGTGGTTGCACGTAGTTCTGATGTTGATCAACCTCATCCTCGTAATCTCCCACGTAATCATCCTCCCCCACATCAGCAGCAGGAGCCACCGAAGTATCAACAGCAGCACCAACAGCTTGGCCAGGCTGAAGAGGGACACGGGTCACTTGGCGGAAGGCTGTTTCGCGATGTGGAGGTAGTCGTTGTTGTTGCTGTAGAGGTGCGTTAGGTGCAGCCGGTGGTGGTGGTGGTAGACGCGCGAGCAATTCATTAAACTTGTTATTGAGCTTTGTTTCGAACGCCTTCTCAATGCCATCTATCTTCTCCATGGCCTCTTCAAATCTATTTAGCACATCTTCCACCTGCCCACTCATCATTTGTTGAAACTTATCATGTAACGCTTTGTTTGTCATGTTCTCCCAGTCAGTCTCGTCGGCTTGTGATCCTGCCATGGTTAGCAGCAATAGAAACACACAAGAATATGATCCTATAGACTACTAACAAGAGGTGGTGGTGGGTGTCACAAATCCGTCAAGCAAATATCAAATTCTTACCAGTTCTTACCCAAAGAAGAAAGCGGTGATCGGCAACCGTTGTAATCAAAACTCTCAAAAGCTTGGATAGAGCGATTGCGAGGGAGAGTCAAACGCACGACGTAGATGTATGTGGAGCTGGGAAGTCTTATAATATGGTAGCAAAAAGGGTCAGCAATAATCAATTCAGAGATGCAAAGTTGAATAAATGCTCAACGATGGTACTATGCTGGTCCTAGGCTAGACCGTGCTAGAGACGCGAGCCTAGAACACTAACAAAATCATGGCTCTGCACGTAAACAAGGGAGGAGCACAAACTGAATTTTTTTTCTTTTTTTTTCACTTTTTTTTGCACTTTTTTCTCTTCTTTTTTTTGCTCCGCAACAAATTTTGTTCGAAAAAGTCTACAAATGGTCTAAAAACTGCCTAGCCAGAATTTTCCAGACTTAGTTTTTTTTTTGAAACTGGAACTATTTTTCTTCTGCGGATGGCTCGGAAGTTCGGGAGTCCTTCTCTGTCACGACTCGGAGTATCGCTCGATCCGAAATCGAGAACAATGCAACAACCATCGGACTCGGACTAGGACTGGTGGCGGCGATGAAACTGGTGGGACGCGGACTGGTGGCGGAGATGAATCTGTGGAACTCGGACTGGTGGCGAGATGAATCTGTGGAACTTCGGACAGTGGCGGATATATGTTGCGGTGAACTCGGATTGGCGTGATGGCGGCGGATATGTGGTGGCGATATGGATTCGGATTGGCGGTGATGACGCGGTGGTGATATATGGCAGCGCGACGTGACAACCTATGAATAGAACTCAAACTCTAAAAGACTAGACGCTAAGACCAGAACTTGACACGACGATGCAACCGCAAATTCAACAAAGCAAATACGTAAAAGATTATGCAAAGGCTCGATTGGTTGGATGGGATGAACTAACCCTAATTTTTTTGGCTTTTTCATGGACTATAGGTATGAAGAATGACTCGATCTAAATTATGAAAAATCGTAAAATCTCACCGAGCAACACGGAAATCTGATACCACTTGATAGAGGCAAAGGTGTCCCGTCTTTCGATAAGATGATGGATATCGCTTTGGTGGAAGTCGACTTTGACGATCCGACTACGAACGTGCGAGGACGTCGCGCCTTAGCAATCGCTAAACCAACTCCGAGAGGTTATTGACCACGCCGAGCACGATCAACGACCACGAGGGTCTGTTTCTGCGAGCAAACGAAGAACAAGCAAGAAACTGAGATTGCAATCTGGATATTGCGAATATAAGATGAAAGCTTTATTGATCAAGGTGGGATTCGAGACGTCTTTGTCCAGTCGCTGAACACAAACGAACGCGAAGTTGCAGCTATGGCGAACTTTTAATCTAAACAAAACCCAAGTCTAAACGGTGCCCTAAGGGCTGTATATATGGAGGAAGAGGGGGAGAATTTCGTGGCCCTTGGTGGAGGGGTCCGAAACTAACCCTATCTCTTGTTTCCCCACACATACGGACTCTAAAAATAGCCTATACTTATGTATTTCGAAATTACATGGGCCTGGCCCAATAATAAGGTGACGCAGCACCTAGAATAGCCTCTGGACGAAATTTATGAAGTGGCATTTTGTATATTTCATCCAAGGCTTCGTGCACTCATTATGATGGCTTCAAAGTCCTGAAATCATCACTTGTAACTCCGTTCTTGTCCCCCTTGCGCCTGCCATCATCTCCATGCTTATTCTTGCTCCAATGTTCATCCTTCTCCAAGCTAGGCCCTTCATTTGTAAGCAAAACAAATGTATCCAATTTAGGCAGCATCATATTCTCATGAACATTAGAATCATTACCAAGAAACAAAAGTACCTGGTAATTTAGTTGGCGTCTGTGAGCTCTAGTAATTGGTCCAAGATGTATAGCAGCAGGGGTTGTGGGTGTAACAATGGTATTGATGTCCTCATCAGAAAGTTTGCCCATCTTGCATCTATAGGTTGTGCACAAGTGTCGTATCCGCCTTTTGAGCAATCGTGCTAGCGTCTCTCTTGAGTTGTGCAACATGAGCGTTTTCCGTGGATTTCACATTTTGTGCTCATTCCTTGGTTGCACGACCCCATTTATCTATCCGTGTGTGTGTTTCCGTGTGCCATTATTTGCTATTGGTCCATTTGTTTCACTTGCGAATTTGTGAATCTTTTTCAACATTATTGACTCTTGCTAACATTTTGCATTAAATTTTTGTGCCACTATCCTCACCGAGCTCCACCATGAGCTTTACGTGTGTAGGTGTGAGAATCGACAAGGATCGGTACCAATAGTGCTATTTCATTGTCCACATTTGAGTGAACTTGATTCATCTTCAACTTTGGTCAAAGGTACATTGGTATTAGTTCTTCTCTTTCTCCCACTCATATTTGCTCGAGTCATGTGATGGATAGGCAAGGCATTTCCTCTCCGGTCTACGACAACAACGACGGCGTGAACAACTACATCACCAAAAGGTCTATCTTCGGACTACAACGACAAATGCAAGGCGCACAATCAAGATTGCAAGAGCGCATTGAGAACCACTCCAGCGACATTTTACACTCCGAAGCAAGGAAAAGGGACTACATCGACAACAAGCTTGCCGCACAAAAGGAGGAGCAAGATGCGAGGATGGAAGAGATTCGGGCCTTGATCAAGTCTTCTTCCACTTCATCATCCTCAAGACGACGACGGTCAAGCCAGAAGTCTTCGGAGCGCGAAAATGATGCAAGTGCAAATCGTCCTCGTCCACATCTACATGGCGACCACCTTCACGTTCATGATCAACATCGTCATGAAGGGCAAGTCACCTCCAAGCAACATGTGCACGACGACGATGAACGACATCTACTACGAGCTCAAGCACGACAACGACATCATCATCATGAAGATGATCCACAAGAGCAAATGCACAAGCCCCAACAAGCCCTACTTCACGCCAAGTCCAAGCTTAAAGAGCATAAAAGAAGACCGCGAGATGACCACCACCAAGACGGCGCTACGGCTACACCAACCACTTTGGCATCTTCGCCAAGTGCTATCAAGGCATCTTCGCCTTTGGATGTACGGCATCTTCGCCTACTTCCCACGAGTACACCTACATCGACTTCATCAAGTCCAAGGCGACCACCTACGAGCGAGGGTGACACTTCCATCTTCGGAAGCCCCTCAAAGAAGATGGCCGAGCATGGGAAACTCCCTTCGGTCATGGAGACGAGCTACGAGGTGCCACATCATATGGGCCTCCTACACCAAGACGGTGACAAGAAGGTCGAGCAAGGGCCATCCCGTTCGACCACGGCGATAGGACTTGAGCATGGAGACATTTGCACCAACATCTCTCCGACACCCACATACGTCGAGATGCCCCAAGTGCCATGTGAGGAGAGCCACTACCCCATGAGTGACATGAGTGACTCCACCATACATGACATTGAGAGCATTTCCTATGAGAGGATGAGTGTGACCACCACTAGCCCCACACATGAGAGCATGCCATACATCCTATGTGAGGTTGAGCGCCATTTGAGTGACTCCACCAGCCATATGAGTGAGAGCATCCTTGAGGGAGTGAGTGAGCCACAACACTTAGAGAGTGAGGTAGTTGACACGGCATGTGAGGACACTATGATTTCTAACGACTTACCCTCTACTCCTTGTGTGTTTTCTCCTTTGGTGCTAGGTCTCCTACATGACGACACGCCTACCATTGATGAGTCCATACCTCCTATGGAGACGACGATGGCCATGATGGACGATGATGCACCCCCCACATGGTTCCATCAAGATGAAGATGACAACGAGACGATCTTCAACACCTCACCTACAACACATGAGCGACGCTCAAAAGGTAACATAGGTGATGGTGCTTCTCTTATCCCACTAGTGGACTCTCTTGACATTGATTGCTCCCATGATGTTGACCCACCTATTACCATGCTTCATGCTAGTGAAACTCCTTCATGCCTTGACTTACCTATTAATGATGAATATGATGATGAGCATGTTGAGTTGCCTAGTTGTGATGCTATGCTCCATAGGATATCATGTGAAAATTCTTCTGGTCACATCATGTTTGACAATCCATTGAACTTGTCATATGCTATGAAAGAGATATCCCAAATTTCATCATTTCAATCTCAACATAGTAACTATGCATGCCCCATTAAAATAAATCCTATTTGCACTTATGGCATAGATGACGAGATGATGGTCATTGGCTTTTGTTTTTCATGTGATGATATTGCCATGCTTCCTTTACATGATTTGCGCAATTCATCCAATATGTTATGCCATGATCACATTGTTCCAAATATGCATTGTTTTGGATGTTGTCAATATTCTCCACATGATGTTACTACTCTTGCTCATGAGGAGACACCCATAGTTTCCTCATACATATTAGGAGATCTTGATGCATCCCATACTTTGCATGATTCCCATGACTGCGTGCACCATATGCATTCCATGAATAACAATGCTCTAGAAATACCTCATGATACATTACATCCTTTGAGTCTCCATTATGACACACATCATAACAAACCTCTCATGATGGATGACATGTTTCTATATCACGCATCTCATTTATTTGAGCATTGGCTATTTTGTTCTAACAAACACATACACGTGCGCATCATGATGGATGATGTGTACATATACCACATACACACAATTTTTCCTTTGTCTTTGTTTTGTGTAGGTACTCACGTATACTCGCCAACCTCTCAATCCCAAGAGTTGATTTAAACGAGCTCTTGAGAGCAACGATGACTTGGGATCCCGTGGACTATCCGTACCACCGTTCCTTGGCGCAAGGACTACAGCATCTCTTTTACTTGGCTCTCATACGGGTATGGGCTATTTACCACTTGTCACCTTATGCCCATACTATCGTGTTCACTTTGCATGTTATGCCTATTTACATGAATTTGCCATGCAATTGTGACCCTTGCTTGCATCTACCCATGATTCACCATTATGCTACTCCTATGTGTATTTGCATGCTTGGTGGATATCCTTGTCGCTATTGCCATGTTTATCATGTGCCCCATACTATTGATGCTTGTTGTGTTGGGAGAGTCATGATGCCACATTGCTATTTACATATGGTCTCTCGCCAATACATTGATGATATTCTACTCATACCTTGGTTTCATGCTTGTGCTATGACATGTGAATTATTCATGCCCACTATTTGCACACATTATATGCTTGCCATGACTCCTTCTAGTATGTTGCATCTTGGAACTACTAGCTCGCTTGACTTGATCACTATGATTGCTTGCTATGTTGCATCACCCATGTTCCACTATTACTTGCTTTCTTGGGTTGATGACATAGATGTTGATGCCTCTCACTTGATTTGTCATGATCATTGCCTCTTGTCTCCATTAGTTGCATCTCTCATATCACCTTGTATTGAGTGCCAACGTGCTATGATTATTGATCTTGGAGACTTGGACACTTTACTTGTGATGCATGTTTGTTTGATTGAGCCTATTGCATTTGGTTGTTCTCGCATCATATGCCTCCATACTATGCAATACTCCCTTGTCATTTCTTATGATGAGCATGATACATACACTTGTTGGGTATCTTACCACACGAATGATCAGTTTTGCAATTTTGCTACCCTCATTTGTTTTTCCAAGTGTTTGTCATGTTCTTTCATTTTGCAGGATTTACAAGGTGGGACCACCACGAGACATATTGGTTATATGAAGGCATACAAGATGTGCGACTCCATCATCCTTGAGAAACTCCTAAAGGTGACCTCCTTCTCTTTGAGCCATCCTCAAATACGCATATTGGATGGGTCACTCTTTCATCGTTGTTTCCTTCTTGTTGTCTACATGTTACATCTATTGGATGGAGGAGCAACATTGGAGATTGGCTCTATGGACCTTCACATTGAGGAGCGCTCGCACTTATTGGATGCACCTTCGGAACTCCACTCATGCCTCGACATCGAGCTTTGGTACACCAACACCTCCATATTTGTTGATTGTGCTCATACATGTCATGCTCGATGAACATATCATACTCACCACAAGTTTGCACCCCATGCATGGATCGACTCACATTATGATTGCCTTGTTGCATCTTGTATTACCATGCCATCCATGATATATGAGCTTGTGCATTTCCTTAGCAAATTTGTTGTGATCTTTCTTGATGGCATATTCATACATCATGATCATATTGCCCACCATCAATTGCATGATAACATATACATATTGAGCATCCATTGCCATGTTCATGCTTTTGATGCACCATCCCATTATGACATCATTTTGCACAATGGTAAAATTTGTCGCTTTGTGCACCATGCTAATTATCCCATGAACTCTTTGCATATCTTTCTATATCATCTTGATAAGCTTCATGCGCTTTGTCATGCACTATCCCTATGCACGGACTCACGCTTAATTGATGGACACTTTGTGTGCGCTAACCATTGTATTTCCAAGTGTACTTTGTGTTTGCTCATTTTGCATGTACCAGATACCGGAGACACATTGGAGTACTTGGATTGCGCAAGGCCTTCACCCACGTCCCACTACAAGTCCATCCACGACCCCCGTTTCCATGGTGATGAGGATCACGATCCGAGGTCGGATCTTTCCCAAGGGGGGGGGGATATGATGCGGAGCATCCCACGTTCATCCCCATGTACACTCCGACTACTCACCAAGCCCCAAGGATACATAAGATGAGACCTCGACTATGCGCCATTGGACATAAGGTGAATTCACTCCTCTTCGAACCGTCACTTTCCGCATATGAGACACGGCTACTACCTCATGCATGGACCTTGCATACACTCAGGTAAAACCAAGATGACCATGGAGAATCCAAGGACCAAGGCCAAGCATGGAAGAGGAGAAGGAAGAAGAAGAATGGAGCAAGACTAGACTTGCCCGGATCATCCGGACACCCAGCCGGACGATCCGGACCGAGCCCGGACGATCCGGGCGACCACCCGGACGATCCGACTAACGCGCCCGAAGACACCCGAAGCTGCTCGACGAAGCCGGATCATCCGGACGGCCACCCGGATCATCCGGACCCCCGACACCCGGATCCCGGGCCACCATCCTGATCATCCGGACCCCGCCTGTGTGCGCGTGTTGGGCTGAGCCCATGTACCCCTTCGCCCCCAAGTCTATAAATAGGACCCCCTCTCCTCACTTTGAGACTTAGCATTGGATTAGCTCATATTTGTGTGAGAGCCTTTGCTCATCCACTCGGTTACTTCTCCTCGGAGATCAGGACCTCTTCGGAGAAGACCCCCCACCGGATTCAAGACCCCTATCTAGGGAAGAACATCAAGGCCTCCTCTTGGAGATGAATGGTTTCTTTGTATCCTTACCTTTGTTGACTTTGTATCTCGTGGATCTCATATGTGTGTGGTGATCTAGCACTTATGTGATCGATTCCTTGTTGGTTGAGTGATTCTCTCTCATTTTCCCCGTGTTTCCCCTTGTGCTTCCGCGTGTTCTTCATGATTCCTCCGTAGGATCCACTCCAAACGTGAAAGATCGACGCTATAGGGTTCCACCCTACATCATGCAATATGGGAGATCTCACTCATAGCATATGACAAGTTCAAAGGATTGTCAAACATGAAGTGACCAATAGAATTTTCACATGATATCCTATGAAGCATAGCATCACAACTAGGCAACTCAACATGCTCATCATCATATTCATCATTAATAGGTACGTCAAGGCATGAAGAAGTCTCACTAGCATGAAGCATGGGAATAGGTGGGTCAAGAGAGTCCACTAGTGGGACAAGAGAAGCACCATCACCTATGTTACCTTTGGAGCGTCGCTCATGTTTTGCAGGTGAGGTGTTGAAGATCGTCTCGTTGTCATCTTCATCTTGATGGAACCATGTGGGGGGTGCATCATCGTCCATCATGGCCATAGTCGTCTCCATAGGAGGTATGGACTCATCAATGGTAGGCGTGTCGTCATGTAGGAGACATGGCACTTGGTGCATCTCGACATATGTGGGTGTCGGAGAGATGTTGGTGCAAATGTCTCCATGCTCAACTCCTATCGCCGTGGTCGAAGGGGGTGGCCCTTGCTCGACCTTCTTGTCGCCGTGTTGGTGTTGGAGGTCCATATGATGTGGCACCTCGTAGCTCGTCTCCATGACTGAAGGGAATGTACCATGCTCGGCCATCGTCCTTGAGGGGCTTCTGAAGATGGAAGTGTCACCCTCGCTCGTAGGTCATCGCCTTGGACTTGATGAAGTCGTTGTAGGCGTACTCGTTGGAAGTAGGTGAAGATGTCGTACGTCCAAAGGCGAAGATGCCTTGAGAACACTTGGCGAAGATGCCGAAGTGGTTGATGTAGCCGTAGCGCCGTCTTGGTGGTGGTCATCTCGTGGTCTTCTTTTGTGCTCTTGAAGCTTGGACTTGGCGTGAAGTAGGGCTTGTTGGGACTTGTGCATTTGCGCTTGTGGAGCATCTTCATGACTATGTTGTCGTTGTCGTGCTTGAGCTCCTAGGAGATGTCGTTAAATCGCCGTCGTGCACATGTTGCTTGAGGTGACTTGTCCTTCATGGCGATGTTGATCACGAACGTGATGGTGGTCGCCATGTAGATGTGGACGAGGACGATTTGCACTTGCATCTTTTTCGCGCTCCGACGACTTGTGGCTTGACCGTCGTCGTCTTGAGGATGATGAAGTGGAAGAAGACTTGATCAAGGACCGAATCTCTTCCATCCTCGCATCTTGCTCCTCCTTTTGTGCGGCAAGCTTGTTGTCGATGCGCTCTTGCAATCTTGATTGTGCGCCTTGCATTTGTCGTTGTAGTTCAAGATGGACCTTTTGGTGATGTAAGTTTTCATGCCGTCGTTGTTGTCGTAGACCGGAGAGGAAATGCCTTGCCTATCCATCACAAGACTCGAGCAAATATGAGTGGGAGAAAGAGAAGAACCAATAACAATGTACCTTTGACCAAAGTTGAAAATGAATCAAGTTCACTCAAATGCGGACAATGAAATAGCACTATTGGTACCAATCCTTGTCGATTCTCACACCTACACAAGTAAGGCTTATAGTGGAGCTCGGTGAGGATAGTGGCACAAAAATTTAATGCAAAATGTTAGAAAGAGTCAATAATGTTGAAAAAGATTCACAAATTCGCAAGTGAGACAAATGGACCAATAGCAAAGAATGGCACACGAAAACACACACACGGATAGATAAATGGGGTCGTGCAACCAAGGAATGAGCACAAAATGTGGAATCCACGGAAAACGCTCGTGCTGCACAACTCAAGAGCGACGCTAGCACGAGTGCTCAATAGGCGGATACGACACTTGTGCACAACCTATAAGATGCCGAATGGATATACTTTCTATCCCAAGTATGCTATATATGTATGGTTCCCGGTGTTTCTCTCAAGCATGATATCATATGATGTAGATTTTGGTATGGCTCTTATGTGCAATGGGGTATGATGCTTTGGCACTTGCTCACGAGCTCTTTGCTCTCTTTTTGCCTAAAAGCTTTTTTTTCTATGGCCACTTTTGCACAATGCACAAACCAAGATAGCAATTGTGTATATGCGGGAACAAACTTGAGGCACAATGGATGATATGATACCAAGATGATATGGTATGTATGCAATACTCAAATGGCTACTCTCGATAGGCAAGTAACGCAAAATGGGCTAGGGGTTAACAATGCAATTGCAAGGGAATATACAAAGGTGTCGTTGAGGTTACCGTCCTTTGCGATGATGAGCGGCGGTGTTCTTGGTGTAGATTCCAAGATGATGGAGACTCGTCCCTAAGTAGCCGAAACACCTTAGGAAACAAAAAAAACCGCAAAATCAAAATCTCAAATGACAAATGTCAAATGGTGGTAGCAGAAAGCGGTGGTGGTGTTGCACTAGTCAATGCGGAAGTGGAATGATGGGCTATACATGAGTCAGAGTTGAATTTGCCATCCCTAAGTAGCCGAAACACCTTAGGAGACACAAGCCACAACTCAAACAAAATTGGGATAAGTTGGGGTGGAAATGTATGGTGGGCATGTCTATGCGAAAGTGGTGGTGGTGGTTGATGAAGAAGCAATTGTCCCTAAGTAGCCGAAACACCTTAGGAGACTCTTGTCACAACTCAAACAACCACATATGCAATGGGGAACAAAATGGGTTAGGTTGCGGAAGTCGGTGGTGGTAATGCGGATGATATGGTGGAGGGCCTAGGCAAACTTGCCAAATTTCAGAAAATAAGATGGAGTCAAATGATGTTGGTGGTATTTTTGTGGGATGGGGGATGTCAAGAGCTTCAAAACGAGCTAAAGAACGTCGAAAACGGAGTTCGGATGAATTAGTTACGGCCAAAACAAGATTTCAGCCGAGTTAGTGTCAGGGTTAACCGGACATCCGGGAGGAGGTCCGGATGATCCGGGCTAGGTCCGGATGATCCGGGTGTACATCCGGATGATCCGGGTTCGTCAGCTCCGGTTCTGTTTTCTGGGTGCGTGGGTTATCCGGACGTCCGGGAGAGGGTCCAGCTGATTCGGGGGATGTCCGGATGATCCGGTAGAAGTTCCGGATGATCCGGGGAAGTCAATCCGCTCGGGATTTCCTCCCGGGGATGAATTTTTGGGCGGAAATGGATGATTTTCGGGGCAAAATTTGATGGATTTCGTGGATGGAAGGTGGGGAAACTTGGGGAGATGCTAGATCCACTTGAAACCAAGCAAATCCACGGATCAAAATCAACAAAACATCATCAAACCAACAAATCACAAAAATATTTGGGGGCTATTTTTGGTGGGGATTTTCGGATTTAGGACGAAAACAACAAAATCAAGCTAGAAAAAGAGGGGTAGAGGCTCCAAAAACGTGATCAACGTGGCTCATGATACCATATGATGTAGGGTGGAACCCTATAGCGTCGATCTTTCACGTTTGGAGTGGATCCTACGGGGGAATCACGAAGAACACGCGGAAGCACAAGGGGAAATACGGGGAAAACGAGAGAGAATCACTCAACCAACAAGGAATCGATCACACAAGTGCTAGATCACCACACACATATGAGATCCACAAGATACAAAGTCAACTAAGGTAAGGATACAAAGGAACCGTTCATCTCCAAGAGGAGGCCTTGATGTTCTTCCCTAGATAGGGGTCTTGAATCCGCTGGGGGATCTTCTCCGAAGAGGTCCTGAGCTCCGAGGAGAAGTAACCAAGTGGATGAGCAAACGCTCTCACACAAATATGAGCTAATCCAATGCTAAGTCTCAAAGTGAGGAGAGGGGGTCCTATATATAGGCTAGGGGGCGAAGGGGTACATGGGCTCAGCCCAAGTCACGCGCATAGGCGAGGTCCGGATGATCCGGGTGGTGGCCCGGATGATCCGGGTGTCGGGGGTCCGGATGATCTGGGCGACCGTCCGGATGATCCGGCTTCGTCGAGCAGCTTCTGTTGTCTTCGGGCACGTTAGCCGGATCGTCCGGGTGGTCGTCTGGATCATCCGGGCTCGGTCCGGATCGTCCGGCTGGGTGTCCGGATGATCCGGGCAACTCCTGTCTTGCTCCATTCTTCTTCTTCCTTCTCCTCTTCCATCCTTGGCCTTGGTCCTTGGATTCTCCATGGTGATCTTGGTTGTACCTGAGTGTATGCAAGGTCCATGCATGAGGTAGTAGCCATGTCTCATATGCGGAGAGTGACGGTTCGAAGAGGAGTGAATTCACCTTGTGTCCAATGGCGCATAGTCGAGGTCTCATCTTATGTATCCTTGGGGCTTGGAGAGTAGTCGGAGTGTACATGGGGATGAACGTGGGATGCTCCGCATCATATCCCCCCCCCCTTGGGAAAGATCCGACCTCGGATCGTGATCCTCATCACCATGGAAACTGGTGTCATGGACGGACTTGTAGTGGGACGTAGGTGAAGGCCTTGCGCAATCCAAGTACTCCAAGGTGTCTCCGGTATGTGGTACATGCAAAATGAGCAAAGACAAACAACACTCGAAAAATACAATGGTTAGCGCACACAAAGTGTCCATCATGTAAGAATGAGTCCGTGCGGCAAGATTGGTTGTGACAAAGCGCATGAAGCTTATCAAGATGATCTAGAATGAGATGCAAAGCATTCATGGGAGGAAATGCAATCATTGTGCACACAAATGTGTTGTAAATATGATCAATGCAACCACGATGCAAAACGATGTCATAGTGAGACGGTTTATCAATAGCATGAATATGGCAATGGGTGCTCAATATATGTAATCTGTCATGAAATTGATGGTGGACAATATGATCATGATGTATGAATATGCCATCAAGGAAGATCACAACAAATTTGCTAAGGAAATGCACAAGATCATATATCATGGATGACATGGAAATAGATGCAACAAGGCAAGCACAAAGTGAGTCAATCCATGCATGGGGTGCAAACTTGTGGTGAGTATGATATGTCCATCGAGCATGACATGTATGAGCACAATCAACAAATATGGAGGTGTTGGTGTACCAAAGCTCGATATCGAGGCATGAGTGGAGTTTCGAAGGTGCATCCAATAAGTGCGAGCGCTCCTCAATGTGAAGGTCCATGTAGTCAATCTCCAATGTCGCTCCTCCGTTCACGAGATGTATCATGTAGACAACAAGAAGGAAACAACAATGAAAGAATGACCCATCCAATATGCTTAATTGAGGATGGCTCAAAGGGAAGGGGTTCACCTTTATGAGGATGTCGAAAATGTTGGTGTCGCACATCGTGTATGCCTTCACATGGCCAATATGTCTCATGATTGTACCGCCTTGTGAATCCTTCAAAATGAAAGAACATGGCAAACACTTGGAAAAACAAATGAGGTTAGCGGAAATGCAAAACCTATCATTCGAGTGGTAAGATACCCAACAAGTGTATGCATCATGCTCATCATAAGAAAGTACAAGGGAGCGTATCATAGTATGGAGGCATATGATGCAAGAACAACCAAGTGCAATAGGCTCAATCAAACAAGCATGCATCACAAGTAAGGTGTCAAAGTCTCCAAGATCAATAAGCATAGGATGGTTGCACTCAATACAAGTGGATATGAAAGAGGCAACTAATGGATACAAGAGACAATGATCAAGATATATCATGTGAGAGGCATGAGCATATATGTCATCAACCCAAGAAAGCAAGTAATAGTGGAACATGGGTGATGCAACATAGCAAGCAATCGTAGCGACCAAGTCAAGCAAGCTAGTAGTGCGAAGATGCAACATACCAGAAGGAATCATGGCAAGCATGTCATGTGTGCAAATAGTGGGCATGAATAATTCACATGTCATAGCACAAGCATGAAAGCATGTTATGAGTAAAATGTCATCAATGTATTGGCGAGAGACCATATGTAAGTAGCAATGGGGTATCATGACTCTCCCAACACAACAAGCATCAATAGCATGGGGCATATGATAAACATGGAAAAAGCAACAAGGATCTCCACCAAGCATGCAAATACACATAGAAGTAGCATAATGGTGAATCATGAGTAGATGCAAGCAAGGGTCACAATTGCATGACAAAGGCATAGGAGCAAGCATAGCATGCAATGTGAACACGGTAAAATGAGCATAAGGTGACAATTGGTAAATGGCCCATCGCCGTGTGAGAGCCAAGTAGAGGAGTTGCGCGTAGTCCTTGTGCGAAGGGCACGGTGGCGAGGATAGTCCACGGGATCCCAAAGCACCGTTGCTTTCAAGAGCTCGTTTTATTCAACTCTTGGGATTGAGAGGTTGACGAGTATACATGAGTACCTACACAAAACAAAGACAAAGGAAAATTTGTGTGTGCGTGGTAGATGTACACATCATCCATCATGATGCGCACGTGCATGTGTCGGTGAGCACACAATAGCCAATGCTCAAATAAATGAGATGCGTGATATAGAAACATGTCATCCATCATGAGAGGTTTGTTATGATGTATGTCATAATGGAGACTCAAATTGTGTAATGCATCATGAGAAATATCTAGAGCATTGTTGTTCATGGAATGCATATGGTGCACGCAGTCATGGGAATCATGCAAAGTATGGAATGCATCAAGATCTCCTAATATGTATGAGGAAACTATGGAGGTCTCCTCATGAGCAAGAGTAGTAACATCATGTGGAGAATATTGACAACATCCAAAACAATGCATATTTGGAACAATGTGATCATGGCATGACATATTGAATGAATTGCGCAAATCATGTAAAGGAAGCATGGCAATATCATCACATGAAAAACGAAAGCCAATGACCATCAACTCGTCATCTATGCCATAAGAGCAAATAGGATTTATTTTAATGGGGCATGCATAGTTACTATGTTGAGATTGAAATGATGCAATGATGCGGAGCATCCCACGTTCATCCCCATGTACACTTCGACTACTCTCCAAGCCCCAAGGATACATAAGATGAGACCTCGACTATGCGCCATTGGACACAAGGTGAATTCACTCCTCTTCGAACCGTCACTTTCCGCATATGAGACACGGCTACTACCTCATGTATGGACCTTGCATACACTCAGGTACAACCAAGATGACCATGGAGAATCCAAGGACCAAGGCCAAGCATGGAAGAGGAGAAGGAAGAAGAAGAATGGAGCAAGACTAGACTTGCCCGAATCATCCGGACACCCAGCCGGACGATCCGGACCGAGCCCGGACGATCCGGGCGACCACCTGGACGATCCGGCTAACGCGCCCGAAGACACCCGAAGCTGCTCGATGAAGCCGGATCATCCGGACGGCCACCCGGATCATCCGGACCCCCGACACCTGGATCATCCGGGCCACCATCCGGATCATCCGGAACCCCGCCTGTGTGCGCGTGTTGGGCTGAGCCCATGTACCCCTTCGCCCCCAAGTCTATAAATAGGACCCCCTCTCCTCACTTTGAGACTTAGCATTGGATTAGCTCATATTTGTGTGAGAGCCTTTGCTCATCCACTCGGTTACTTCTCCTCGGAGCTCAGGACCTCTTCGGAGAAGATCCCCCAGCGGATTCAAGACCCCTATCTAGGGAAGAACATCAAGGCCTCCTCTTGGAGATGAACGGTTCCTTTGTATCCTTACCTTAGTTGACTTTGTATCTTGTGGATCTCATATGTGTGTGGTGATCTAGCACTTGCGTGATCGATTCCTTGTTGGTTGAGTGATTCTCTCTCGTTTCCCCGTATTTCCCCTTGTGCTTCCGCGTGTTCTTAGTGATTCCCCCGTAGGATCCACTCCAAACGTGAAAGATCGACGCTATAGGGTTCCACCCTACATCATATGGTATCATGAGCCACGTTGATCACGTTTTTGGAGCCCCTACCCCGTGTTTTCTATCTTGATTTCGTTGTTTTCGTCCTAAATCCGAAAATCCCCACAAAAAATAGCCCCAAAATTTTTTGTGATTTGTTGGTTTGATGATGTTTTGTTGATTTTGATCCGTGGATTTGCTTGGTTTCAAGAGGATCTAGCTTTCCCCCAAGTTTCCCCACCTTCCATCCACGAAATCCCTCAAATTTTGCCCCGAAAATCATCCATTTCCGCCCGAAAATTCGTCTCCACGAGCAAAACCCGAGCAGTTTGACCTGCCTGGATCATCCGGAAGAGCTCCCGGATCATCCGGATCCACCCGGATCAGCTGGACCATCTCCCGGATGTCCGGACGCCCCGCACGACAGAAATCCGGTTGACGAACCCGGATCATCCGGACCTACTCCCGGATGTCCGGGTAACCCTGACACTAACTCGGCTGATTTCTTGTTTCGGCCATAACTAATTCATCCGGAGTCCGATTTTGATGTTCTTTAGCTCGTTTTGAAGCTATTGACATCCCCTATCCCACAAAACTACCACCAACATCATTTGACTCCATCATAGTTTCTGAAATTTGGCAAGTTTGCCAAGGCCCTCCACCATATCATCCGCATTTCCACCACCGACTTCCGCAACCTAACCCATTTTGTTCCCCATTGCATATGTGGTTGTTTGAGTTGTGACTAGAGTCTCCTACGGTGTTTCGGCTACTTAGGGACAATTGCTTATTCATCAACCACCACCACCACTTCCGCATAGACGTGCCCACCATACATTTCCACCCCAACTTAACCCAATTTTGTTTGAGTTGTGGCTTGTGTCTCTTAAGGTGTTTCGGCTACTTAGGGACAATTGCTTCTTCATCAACCACCACCACCACTTCCGCATAGACGTGCCCACCATACATTTCCACCCCAACTTAACCCAATTTTGTTTGAGTTGTGGCTTGTGTCTTTTAAGGTGTTTCGGCTAATTAGGGACGGCAAATTCAACTCCGACTCGTGTATAGCCCATCATTCCACTTCCGCATTACCTAGTGCAACACCACCACCGCTTTCCGCTACCACCATTTGACATTTGTCATTTGAGATTTTGAGTTTGTGGTTTTTCCATTTCCTAAGGTGTTTCGGCTACTTAGGGACGAGTCTCCATCATCTTGGTATCTACACCAAGAACACCGCCACTCATCATCTCCAAGGACGGTAACCTCGACGACACCATTGTATATTCCCTTGCAATTGCATTGTTAACCCCTAGCCCATTTTGCGTTACTTGCCTATCGAGACTAGCCATTTGAGTATTGCCGGCAACGTTACTTGTGCACATTAGTGGTCCATACCTTCCATTGCATACATACCATATCATATTGGTATCATATCATCCATTGTGCCTCAAGTTTGTTGCCGCATATACACTATTGCTATCTTGGTTTGTGCATTGTGCAAAAGTGGCCATAGAAAAAATAAAAGAGAAAAGCTTTTAAGCAAAAAGAGAGCAAAGAGCTCGTGAGCAAGTGCCATAGCATCATACCCCATTGCACATAAGAGCCATACCAAAATCTACATCATCTGATATCATGCTTGAGAGAAACACCGGGAACCATACATACATAGCATACTTGGGATAGAAAGTGATAGAGGCAAAGGTGTCCCGTATTTCGATGAGATGATGGATATCGCTTTGGTGGAAGTCGACTTTGACGATCCGACTACGAACGTGCGAGGACGTCGCGCCTTGGCAATCGCTAAACCAACTCCGAAAGGTTATTGACCACGCCGGAGCACGATCAACCTGACCACGAGGGTCTGTTTCCTACGAGCAAACGAAGAACAAGCAAGAAACTGAGATTGCAATCTGGATATTGCGAATATAAGATGAAAGCTTTATTGATCAAGGTGGGGTTCTGAGACGTCTTTGTCTGGTCGTTGAACACAAACGAAGTACACGAAGTTGCAGCTATGGCGAACTTTAATCTAAACAAAACCCAAAGTCTAAACGGTGCCCTAAGGGCTGTATATATGGAGGAAGAGGGGGTGAATTTCGTGGCCCTTGGTGGAGGGGTCCGAAACTAACCCTATCTCTTGTTTCCCCACCCATACGGACTCTAAATATAGCCTATACTTATGTATTTCGAAATTACATGGGCCTGGCCCAATAATAAGGTGACGCAGCACCTAGAATAGCCTCTGGACGAAATTTATGAAGTGGCATCTTGTATATTTCGTCCAAGGCTTCATGCACTCATTATGGTGCCTTCAAAGTCCTGAAATCATCACTTGTAACTCCGTTCTTGTCCCCTTGCGCTTTGCCATCATCTCCATGCTTGTTCTTGCTCCAATGTTCATCCTTCTCCAAGCTAGGCCCTTCATTTGTAAGCAAAACAAATGTATCCAATTTAGGCAGCATCATATTCTCATGAACATTAGAATCATTACCAAGAAACGAAAGTACCTTGTAATTTAGTTGGCGTGCGCGAGCTCTAGTAATTGGTCCAGTATGTATAGCAGCAGGGGCTGTGGGTGTAACAATGGTATTGATGTCCTCATCATCCTCCCTTCTTGAAATGAAGTCGTCCTCGACGGAAGTTCATCTTCCTCACCCAAATATGGCTTCAAATCTGCAATGTTAAAAGTGGGACTAACCCCAAAATCTGCAGGCAGCTCAAGTTTATATGCATTATCATTTACTTTCTCCAACACCTTAAAGGGACCAGCAGCACGTGGCATTATCTTTGATTTGCGCAAATCAGAAATCTATCCTTACATAAATGTAACCAAACAAGATCTCCGGTGCAAACACAACATGTTTTCTACCCTTATCTTGACAAGTTTATATTTAGCATTCATCGCTCAATGTTTTCCTTAGTTAACTCATGCATTTTAAAATCAATTCAGCACGTTCTTTAGCATCAAAATTAACCTTCTCCGAAGATGGAAGAGGCAACAAATCAATAGGTGCACGAGGTAGGAAACCATACACAACTTCAAAAGGGCACATCTTAGTAGTAGAATGCAATGAGCGACTATAGGCAAATTCAATATGAGGCAAGCATTCCTCCCACATTTTCTTATTATTCTTTAGAACAGCCCTAAGCATAGTAGACAATGTTCTATTGACTACTTCAGTTTGTCCATCGGTTTGGGGGTGACAAGTAGTACTAAAAGCAGTTTAGTCCCCAACTTAGCCCATAAACATCTCCAAAAGTGGCTAAGAAATTTAGTATCACGATCTGAAACAATAGTATTTGGCACACCATGCAAGCGAATAATTTCACGAAAGAACAAATCAACAACATTAACAACATCATCGCTTTTATGACATGGTATAAAGTGTGCCATTTTCGAGAATCTATCCACGACAACAAATATGCTATCCCTTCCCTTCTTTGTTCTAGGTAAACCTAAAACAAAGTCCATAGATATATCCTCCCAAGGAACACTAGGTACAGCAAAGGCATATATAAACCATGAGGATTGAGTCGTGACTTAGCTTTTTGACATGTAGTGCAGCGAGCAATAAAACGCTCAACATCCGTCTCATCTTTGGCCAAAAGAAATGTGTAGCAAGTCGTCCTCCATCTTCTTCACGCCAAAGTGTCCCATTAGTCCTCCTCCATCGCCTCCTGCAACAACAAAAGACTAACGGAGCTAGCTGGAATGCATAGCTTGTTAGCACGAACACAAATCCATCATTAACGACAAACTTGTTCCATGTTCTTCCTTCATTACAATTCTGCAATACATCTTTAAAATAAGCATCATGCACATATTGATCTTTCATGGTCTCCAAACCAAATATTTTGAAGTCAAGTTGTGAAAGCATAGTATAGCGACGAGACAATGCATCAGCAATAACATTTTCTTTGCCCTTCTTGTGTTTAATTACATAAGGGGAAGTCTCAATGAATTCAACCCATTTAGCATATCTACGATTCAGTTTAGCTTGACTTTTAATATGTTTCAAAGATTCATGATCAGAATGTATAACAAATTCTTTGGGCCATAAATAATGTTGCCATGTTTCTAAAGTCCGAACAAGAGCATATAATTCTTTATCATAAGTAGAATAATTCAGACTAGGCCCACTCAATTTTTCAGAAAAGTATGCAACAGGTTTGCCATCTTGTAATAACACACCTCCTAATCCAATTCCACTAGCATCACATTCAAGCTCAAAAGTCTTATTAAAATCAGGAAGTTGGAGTAAAGGAGCATGTGTCAACTTATCTTTCAACACCGTGAAGGCTTCTTCCTGTGCGGTACCCCAAACAAAAGGCACATCCTTCTTTGTAAGCTCATTGAGAGGTGCAGCAATGGTGCTGAAATCTCTCAGAAATCGCCTATAGAATCTAGCGAGGCCAAGAAAACTCCTCACTTGTGTGACCGTTTTGGGCTGCAGCCAACTCTCAATAGCTTCAATCTTGGCTTTATCAACTTCAATTCCCTGTGGAGTAACAACATAGCCAAGAAAAGACACTCGGTCGGTGCAAAAGGTGCACTTCCCAAGGTTACCAAACAAACGTGCATCACGTAGAGCAATAAAAACAGCACGTAAATGTTCCAAATGTTCCTCCAAAGATCTGCTATAAATCAATATGTCATCAAAGTAAACTACCACCAATCGTCCAATGAAAGCACGTAAAACTTTGTTCATTAATCTCATGAAAGTACTAGGTGCATTAGTTAACCCAAAAGGCATGACTAACCACTCATATAATCCAAACTTAGTTTTAAATGCTGTTTTCCATTCATCCCCCAATTTCATACGAATTTGATTGTATCCACTACGCAAATCAACTTTGGAGAATATTGTAGAGCCACTCAATTCATCAAGCATATCATCTAGCCTAGGAATAGGATGAAGATAACGAATAGTAATATTATTAATGCCTCTACAATCAACACACATACACGATGTACCATCCTTTTTCGGCACTAGAATAATAGGAACAGCACAAGGACTAAGGGATTCGCGTATATAACCTTTGTCGAGAAGCTCTTGTACTTGACGCATAATCACCTTCGTCTCCTCTGGATTGGTGCGGTATGGCGACGGTTTGGCGGTGAAGCACCGGGAATTAAGTCAATCGATGCTCAATCCCTCGAATAGGCGGTAATCCGGTGGCACGTCTTGTGGAAAGGCGTCGGCGAACTCTGCAAAATGTTAGTGATGTAAAGGCGGCAAAGAGGAAGGCACGTCCTCGAATGAAAATAAGGCCTCTTTGCACACAAAAGCATAGCAAACAGATTTGCTAAAATCTAGCTCATCAATATCAGATTTAGTGGCAAGTAAACATGCACTTTTCAATTTAATTTCGAAGCAACACTAGATGGTTTACTATTAGGCTTCATATGTTGCTCAAATTCTTTTGCCACAATCTGATTTTCACTCTTATTTTTCTCTGTTTTGCTTTATTAGCTCTATTAATATCATCTTTCAAAATGGACTCGGGAGTCATAGGAAGCAAAGTAATATTTTTATCCTTATGAACAAGAGTATCTTGATTGTTTCTACCATGGTGTCAGAATTTTTATCAAATTGCCATGGTGGACCAAGTAATAAGGAACATGCTTGCATAGGTACCACATCACAATCAACATAATCAGCATATGTAGAGATACTAAAATGCACACTAACGAGACGTGTTACCTTAACCTTGCCGCTGTTGTTGAACCATTGGATGTAGTAAGGATGTGGATGTGGTCTTGTGGTGAGAGATAGCTTCTCCACCATCTCCATGCTAGCCAAGTTGTTGCAGCTCCTCCATCTATGATGGCCTTGAATAGAACGTTCCTTTACAACTCCTTTGTATGGAACAAATTATGCCTCTGATTTTGCTCAGCTTGTGTAACCTGCACACTCAAAACACGTTGAGCAACTAAACATTCATACTGTCGGCATCTTGAGCAGCCATGTATTGTGTCTCATGATCAGAATCATCTCCACCGTGTTCCTCATGTGTAATAAGAGCCAAAGTCTCCTCATCATAGTCACTAGCGGACTCATACCCACCATCCTCAAGAGCAATCATCACACGCTGAGATTTACATTCTCTGCAAAATGTCCTCTTCCCTTACAACGACGACAAATAATATCACTTGTGTACCTGTTGACGCCATGGAAGAAGAAGAACTCATGCAGTCCCGCAGGTGTGCTCTTGGCGGATAGTGGTGGTTGTGCTGCTTTCTTGTATCACGGTTGGAGGTGGCACTGAAGGAGGTGATGGTGCGGTGGAAGTAGATGATGCACGTGCTGTCCATGATGAAGGTCGACTGCGAGAAAAGTTAGTGCGGCGCCAATGCTGTCGATCCTGCACTTCACGTTCAGCTTTACAAGCAAGATGGAATAAGCGAGTGATATTATTATAATCCTTATAATCTAGAATGGTCTGAATCTCTCTATTTAATCCACCCGAAAGCGTGCAAGCATAGCTTCATTCTCCTCAACAATACCACATCTAATCAAGCCGGTTTGTAATTCGATAATATTCTTCTCTGAATTTTTCCTTGTCTTAAGCACTGCAATTTTTGAAGTAATTCACGTTGATAATATGGTGGAACCCAACGAGTACGCATAGCAGTTTTCAAAGCAGCGCAAGTAGCTGGAACATGATATAATCTACAATGTTCAGACCGCCAAACACATGCAAAGCTAGTGAAAGTACAAACAGCAGCAGGAACACGTCTCTTCTCAGGATATTGTAAACATGTAAATCGTTGTTCAGTTTCTAACTCCCAAGTAAGATATATATCAGGAACATATCTACCCTCAAATGGTGGAATATTCAATTTCAGTTTAGGGAGATGGTCATGATCTCGTACCTGAGGGGAGCCCTAACATTGCCATTATTTGCATGTGGACGACCTGGTGGTTGTGGTGCTGGTGGTTGCACGTAGTTCTGATGTTGATCAACCTCATCCTCGTAATCTCCCACGTAATCATCCTCCCCCACATCAGCAGCAGGAGCCACCGAAGTATCAACAGCAGCACCAACAGCTTGGCCAGGCTGAAGAGGGACACGGGTCGCTTGGCGGAAGGCTGTTTCGCGATGTGGAGGTAGTCGTTGTTGTTGCTGTAGAGGTGCGTTAGGTGCAGCCGGTGGTGGTGGTGGTAGGCGTCGAGCAATTCATTAAACTTGTTATTGAGCTTTGTTTGACGCCTTCTCAATGCCATCTATCTTCTCCATGGCCTCTTCAAATCTATTTAGCACATCTTCCACCTGCCCACTCATCATTTGTTGAAACTTATCATGTAACGCTTTGTTTGTCATGTTCTCCCGGTCGGTCTAAATCGACTTGTGATCCTGCCATGGTTAGCAGACAATAGAAACACACAAGAATATGATCCTACAGACTACTAACAAGAGGTGGTGGTGGGTGTCACAAATCCGTCAAGCAAATCTCAAATTCTTAGCAGTTCTTACCCAGCAGCAGGCGGTGATCGGCAACCGTTGTAATCAAAACTCTCAAAAGCTTGGATAGAGCGATTCCCAGGGAGAGTCAAACGCACGACGTAGATGTATGTGCAGCTGGGAAGTCTTATAATATGGTAGCAAAAAGGGTCAGCAATAATCAATTCAGAGATGCAAAGTTGAATAAATGCTCAACGATGGTACTATGCTGGTCCTAGGCTAGACCGTGCTAGAGACGCGAGCCTAGAACACTAACAAAATCACGGCGCTGCACGTAAACAAGGGAGGAGCACAAACTGAATTTTTTTTTCTTTTTTTTTCACTTTTTTTTGCACTTTTTTCTCCTCGTTTTTTTTGCTCCGCAACAAATTTTTTTCGAAAAAGTCTACAAATGGTCTAAAAACTGCCTAGCCAGAATTTTCCAGACTTAGTTTTTTTTTGAAGCTGGAACTATTTTTCTTCTGCGGATGGCTCGGAAGTTCGGAGTCCTTCTCTGTCACGACTCGGAGTATCGCGTGATCTGAAATCGAGAACAATGCAACAATTACTGGACTCGGACTAGGACTGGTGGCGGAGATGAAACTGGTGGGACGCAGACTAGTGGCGGAGATGAATCTGGTGGAACTCGGACTGGTGGCAGAGATGAATCTGGTGGAACTCGGACAGGTGGCGGATATATGTTGCAGGTGAACTCGGTTTGGCGTGATGGCGGCGGATATGTGGTGGCGTATATGGATTCGGATTGGCGGTGATGATGCGGTGGTGATATATGGCAGCGGCGACGTGACAACCTATGAATAGAACTCGAAACTCTAAAAGACTAGACGCTAAGACCAGCAACTTGACACGACGATGCAACCGCAAATTCAACAAAGCAAATACAGAAAAGATTATGCAAAGGCTCAGATTGGTTCGGATGGGATGAACTAACCCTAATTTTTTGGCTTTTTCGTGGACTATAGGTATGAAGAACAGACTCGATCTAAATTACGAAAAACTGTAAAATCTCACCGAGCAACCTGGAAATCTGATACCACTTGATAGAGGCAAAGGTGTCCCGTCTTTTGATAAGATGATGGATATCGCTTTGGTGGAAGTCGATTTTGACAATCCGACTACGAACGTGCGAGGACGTCGCGCCTTAGCAATCGCTAAACCAACTCCGAGAGGTTATTGACCACGCCGAGCACGATCAACGACCACGAGGGTCATTTCCTGCGAGCAAGCGAAGAACAAGCAAGAAACTGAGATTGCAATCTGGATATTGCGAATATAAGATGAAAGCTTTATTGATCAAGGTGGGATTACGAGGCGTCTTTGTGCAGTCGTTGAACACAAGCGGCACGCGAAGTTGCAGCTATGGCGAACTTTAATCTAAACAAAACCCAAAGTCTAAACGGTGCCCTAAGGGCTGTATATATGGAGGAAGAGGGGTGAATTTCGTTGCCCTTGGTGGAGGGGTCCAAACTAACCCTATCTCTTGTTTCCCCACACATACGGACTCTAAAATAGCCTATACTTATGTATTTCGAAATTACATGGGCCTGGCCCAATAATAAGGTGACGCAAAGCACCTAGAATAGCCTCTGGACGAAATTTATGAAGTGGCATTTTGTATATTTCGTCCAAGGCTTCATGCACTCATTATGGTGGCTTCAAAGTCCTGAAATCATCACTTGTAACTCCGTTCTTGTCCCCCTGCGCTTTGCCATCATCTCCATGCTTGTTCTTGCTCCAATGTTCATCCTTCTCCAAGCTAGGCCCTTCATTTGTAAGCAAAACAAATGTATCCAATTTAGGCAGCATCATATTCTCATGAACATTAGAATCATTACCAAGAAACAAAAGTACCTGGTAATTTAGTTGGCGTGCGCGAGCTCTAGTAATTGGTCCAGTATGTATAGCAGCAGGGGTTGTGGGTGTAACAATGGTATTGATGTCCTCATCAGAAAGTTTGCCCATCTTGCATCTATAGGTTGTGCACAAGTGTCGTATCCGCCTTTTGAGCAATCGTGCTAGCATCTCTCTTGACTTGTGCAACATGAGCGTTTTCCGTGGATTTCACATTTTGTGCTCATTCCTTGGTTGCACGACCCCATTTATCTATCCGTGTGTGTGTTTCCGTGTGCCATTATTTGCTATTGGTCCATTTGTTTCACTTGCGAATTTGTGAATCTTTTTCAACATTATTGACTCTTGCTAACATTTTGCATTAAATTTTTGTGCCACTATCCTCACCGAGCTCCACCATGAGCTTTACGTGTGTAGGTGTGAGAATCGACAAGGATCGGTACCAATAGTGCTATTTCATTGTCCACATTTGAGTGAACTTGATTCATCTTCAACTTTGGTCAAAGGTACATTGGTATTAGTTCTTCTCTTTCTCCCACTCATATTTGCTCGAGTCTTGTGATGGATAGGCAAGGCATTTCCTCTCCGGTCTACGACAACAACGACGGCGTGAACAACTACATCACCAAAAGGTCTATCTTCGGACTACAACGACAAATGCAAGGCGCACAATCAAGATTGCAAGAGCGCATTGAGAACCTCTCCAGCGACATTTTACACTCCGAAGCAAGGAAAAGGGACTACATCGACAACAAGCTTGCCGCACAAAAGGAGGAGCAAGATGCGAGGATGGAAGAGATTCGGGCCTTGATCAAGTCTTCTTCCACTTCATCATCCTCAAGACGACGACGGTCAAGCCAGAAGTCTTCGGAGCGCGAAAAAGATGCAAGTGCAAATCGTCCTCGTCCACATCTACATGGCGACCACCTTCACGTTCATGATCAACATCGTCTTGAAGGGCAAGTCACCTCCAAGCAACATGTGCACGACGACGATGAACGACATCTACTACGAGCTCAAGCACGACAACGACATCATCATCATGAAGATGCTCCACAAGAGCAAATGCACAAGCCCCAACAAGCCCTACTTCACGCCAAGTCCAAGCTTCAAGAGCATAAAAGAAGACCGCGAGATGACCACCACCAAGACGGCGCTACGGCTACACCAACCACTTTGGCATCTTCGCCAAGTGCTATCAAGGCATCTTCGCCTTTGGATGTACGGCATCTTCGCCTACTTCCCACGAGTACACCTACATCGACTTCATCAAGTCCAAGGCGACCACCTACGAGCGAGGGTGACACTTCCATCTTCGGAAGCCCCTCAAAGAAGATGGCCGAGCATGGGAAACTCCCTTCGGTCATGGAGACGAGCTACGAGGTGCCACATCATATGGGCCTCCTACACCAAGACGGTGACAAGAAGGTCGAGCAAGGGCCATCCCCTTCGACCACGGCGATAGGACTTGAGCATGGAGACATTTGCACCAACATCTCTCCGACACCCACATACGTCGAGATGCCCCAAGTGCCATGTGAGGAGAGCCACTACCCCATGAGTGACATGAGTGACTCCACCATACATGACATTGAGAGCATTTCCTATGAGAGGATGAGTGTGACCACCACTAGCCCCACACATGAGAGCATGCCATACATCCTATGTGAGGTTGAGCGCCATTTGAGTGACTCCACCAGCCATATGAGTGAGAGCATCCTTGAGGGAGTGAGTGAGCCACAACACTTAGAGAGTGAGGTAGTTGACATGGCATGTGAGGACACTATGATTTCTAACGACTTACCCTCTACTCCTTGTGTGTTTTCTCCTTTGGTGCTAGGTCTCCTACATGACGACACGCCTACCATTGATGAGTCCATACCTCCTATGGAGACGACGATGGCCATGATGGACGATGATGCACCCCCCACATGGTTCCATCAAGATGAAGATGACAACGAGACGATCTTCAACACCTCACCTACAACACATGAGCGACGCTCCAAAGGTAACATAGGTGATGGTGCTTCTCTTATCCCACTAGTGGACTCTCTTGACATTGATTGCTCCCATGATGTTGACCCACCTATTACCATGCTTCATGCTAGTGAAACTCCTTCATGCCTTGACTTACCTATTAATGATGAATATGATGATGAGCATGTTGAGTTGCCTAGTTGTGATGCTATGCTCCATAGGATATCATGTGAAAATTCTTCTGGTCACATCATGTTTGACAATCCATTGAACTTGTCATATGCTATGAAAGTGATCTCCCAAATTGCATCATTTCAATCTCAACATAGTAACTATGCATGCCCCATTAAAATAAATCCTATTTGCACTTATGGCATAGATGACGAGATGATGGTCATTGGCTTTTGTTTTTCATGTGATGATATTGCCATGCTTCCTTCACATGATTTACGCAATTCATCCAATATGTTATGCCATGATCACATTGTTCCAAATATGCATTGTTTTGGATGTTGTCAATATTCTCCACATGATGTTACTACTCTTGCTCATGAGGAGACCCCCATAGTTTCCTCATACATATTAGGAGATCTTGATGCATCCCATACTTTGCATGATTCCCATGACTGCGTGCACCATATGCATTCCATGAATAACAATGCTCTAGAAATACCTCATGATACATTACATCCTTTGAGTCTCCATTATGACACACATCATAACAAACCACTCATGATGGATGACATGTTTCTATATCACGCATCTCATTTATTTGAGCATTGGCTATTTTGTTCTAACAAACACATACACGTGCGCATCATGATGGATGATGTGTACATATACCACGTACACACAATTTTTCCTTTGTCTTTGTTTTGTGTAGGTACTCACGTATACTCGTCAACCTCTCAATCCCAAGAGTTGACGAAACGAGCTCTTGAGAGCAACAATGACTTGGGATCCCGTGGACTATCCGTACCACCGTTCCCTTCGCGCAAGGACTACGCGCATCTCTTTTACTTGGCTCTCATACGGGTATGGGCTATTTACCACTTGTCACCTTATGCCCATACTATCGTGTTCACTTTGCATGTTATGCCTATTTACATGAATTTGCCATGCAATTGTGACCCTTGCTTGCATCTACCCATGATTCACCATTATGCTACTCCTATGTGTATTTGCATGCTTGGTGGATATCCTTGTCGCTATTGCCATGTTTATCATGTGCCCCATACTATTGATGCTTGTTGTGTTGGGAGAGTCATGATGCCACATTGCTATTTACATATGGTCTCTCGCCAATACATTGATGATATTCTACTCATACCTTGGTTTCATGCTTGTGCTATGACATGTGAATTATTCATGCCCACTATTTGCACACATTATATGCTTGCCATGACTCCTTCTAGTATGTTGCATCTTGGCACTACTAGCTTGCTTGACTTGATCACTATGATTGCTTGCTATGTTGCATCACCCATGTTCCACTATTACTTGCTTTCTTGGGTTGATGACATAGATGTTGATGCCTCTCACTTGATTTGTCATGATCATTGCCTCTTGTCTCCATTAGTTGCATCTCTCATATCACCTTGTATTGAGTGCCAACTTGCTATGATTATTGATCTTGGAGACTTGGACACTTTACTTGTGATGCATGTTTGTTTGATTGAGCCTATTGCATTTGGTTGTTCTCGCATCATATGCCTCCATACTATGCAATACTCCCTTGTCATTTCTTATGATGAGCATGATACATACACTTGTTGGGTATCTTACCACACGAATGATCGGTTTTGCAATTTTGCTACCCTCATTTGTTTTTCCAAGTGTTTGTCATGTTCTTTCATTTTGCAGGATTTACAAGGTGGGACCACCACGAGACATATTGGTTATATGAAGGCATACAAGATGTGCGACTCCATCATCCTTGAGAAACTCCTAAAGGTGACCTCCTTCTCTTTGAGCCATCCTCAAATACGCATATTGGATGGGTCACTCTTTCATCGTTGTTTCCTTCTTGTTGTCTACATGTTACATCTATTGGATGGAGGAGCAACATTGGAGATTGGCTCTATGGACCTTCACATTGAGGCGCTTCGCACTTGTTGGATGCACCTTCGGAACTCCACTCATGCCTCGACATCGAGCTTTGGTACACCAACACCTCCATATTTGTTGATTGTGCTCATACATGTCATGCTCGATGAACATATCATACTCACCACAAGTTTGCACCCCATGCATGGATCGACTCACATTATGATTGCCTTGTTGCATCTTGTATTACCATGCCATCCATGATATATGAGCTTGTGCATTTCCTTAGCAAATTTGTTGTGATCTTCCTTGATGGCATATTCATACATCATGATCATATTGCCCACCATCAATTGCATGATAACATATACATATTGAGCATCCATTGCCATGTTCATGCTTTTGATGCACCATCCCATTATGACATCATTTTGCACAATGGTAAAATTTGTCGCTTTGTGCACCATGCTAATTATCCCATGAACTCTTTGCATATCATTCTATATCATCTTGATAAGCTTCATGCGCTTTGTCATGCACTATCCCTATGCACGGACTCACGCTTAATTGATGGACACTTTGTGTGCGCTAACCATTGTATTTCCAAGTGTACTTTGTGTTTGCTCATTTTGCATGTACCAGATACCGGAGACACATTGGAGTACTTGGATTGCGCAAGGCCTTCACCCACATCCCACTACAAGTCCATCCACGACACCCGTTTCCATGGTGATGAGGATCACGATCCGAGGTCGGATCTTTCCCAAGGGGGGGGGGATATGATGCGGAGCATCCCACGTTCATCCCCATGTACACTCCGACTACTCACCAAGCCCCAAGGATACATAAGATGAGACCTCGACTATGCGCCATTGGACACAAGGTGAATTCACTCCTCTTCGAACCGTCACTTTCCGCATATGAGACACGGCTACTACCTCATGCATGGACCTTGCATACACTCAGGTACAACCAAGATGACCATGGAGAATCCAAGGACCAAGGCCAAGCATGGAAGAGGAGAAGGAAGAAGAAGAATGGAGCAAGACTAGACTTGCCCGGATCATACGGACACCCAGCCGGACGATCCGGACCGAGCCCGGACGATCCGGGCGACCACCCGGACGATCCGGCTAACGCGCCCGAAGACACCCGAAGCTGCTCGACGAAGCCGGATCATCCGGACGGCCACCCGGATCATCCGGACCCCCGACACCCGGATCATCCGGGCCACCATCCGGATCATTCGGACCCCGCCTGTGTGCGCGTGTTGGGCTGAGCCCATGTACCCCTTCGCCCCCAAGTCTATAAATAGGACCCCCTCTCCTCACTTTGAGACTTAGCATTGGATTAGCTCATATTTGTGTGAGAGCCTTTGCTCATCCACTCGGTTACTTTTCCTCGGAGATCAGGACCTCTTCGGATAAGACCCCCCACCGGATTCAAGACCCCTATCTAGGGAAGAACATCAAGGCCTCCTCTTGGAGATGAACGGTTCCTTTGTATCCTTACCTTTGTTGACTTTGTATCTCGTGGATCTCATATGTGTGTGGTGATCTAGCACTTATGTGATCGATTCCTTGTTGGTTGAGTGATTCTCTCTCATTTTCCCCGTGTTTCCCCTTGTGCTTCCGCGTGTTCTTCATGATTCCTCCGTAGGATCCACTCCAAACGTGAAAGATCGACGCTGTAGGGTTCCACCCTACATCATGCAATATGGGAGATCTCACTCATAGCATATGACAAGTTCAAAGGATTGTCAAACATGAAGTGACCAATAGAATTTTCACATGATATCCTATGAAGCATAGCATCACAACTAGGTACGTCAAGGCATGAAGAAGTCTCACTAGCATGAAGCATGGGAATAGGTGGGTCAACATCATGGGAGCAATCATCGTCAAGAGAGTCCACTAGTGGGACAAGAGAAGCACCATCACCTATGTTACCTTTGGAGCGTCGCTCATGTTTTGTAGGTGAGGTGTTGAAGATCGTCTCGTTGTCATCTTCATCTTGATGGAACCATGTGGGGGGTGCATCATCGTCCATCATGGCCATCGTCGTCTCCATAGGAGGTATGGACTCATCAATGGTGGACGTGTCGTCATGTAGGAGACATGGCACTTGGTGCATCTCGACATATGTGGGTGTCGGAGAGATGTTGGTGCAAATGTCTCCATGCTCAACTCCTATCGCCGTGGTCGAAGGGGGTGGCCCTTGCTCGACCTTCTTGTCGGCGCCGTCTTGGTGTTGGAGGTCCATATGATGTGGCACCTCGTAGCTCGTCTCCATCACCGAAGGGAATGTACCATGCTCGGCCATCGTCCTTGAGGGGCTTCTGAAGATGGAAGTGTCACCCTCGCTCGTAGGTCGTCGCCTTGGACTTGATGAAGTCGTTGTAGGCGTACTCGTTGGAAGTAGGTGAAGATGTCGTACGTCCAAAGGCGAAGATGCCTTGAGAACACTTGGCGAAGATGCCGAAGTGGTTGATGTAGCCGTAGCGCCGTCTTGGTGGTGGTCATCTCGTGGTCTTCTTTTGTGCTCTTGAAGCTTGGACTTGGCGTGAAGTAGGGCTTGTTGGGACTTGTGCATTTGCGCTTGTGGAGCATCTTCATGACTATGTTGTCGTTGTCGTGCTTGAGCTCCTAGGAGATGTCGTTCGTCGTCGTCGTGCACATGTTGCTTGGAGGTGACTTGTCCTTCATGACGATGTTGATCACGAACGTGATGGTGGTCGCCATGTAGATGTGGACGAGGACGATTTGCACTTGCATCTTTTTCGCGCTCCGACGACTTGTGGCTTGACCGTCGTTGTCTTGAGGATGATGAAGTGGAAGAAGACTTGATCAAGGACCGAATCTCTTCCATCCTCGCATCTTGCTCCTCCTTTTGTGCGGCAAGCTTGTTGTCGATGCGCTCTTGCAATCTTGATTGTGCGCCTTGCATTTGTCGTTGTAGTTCGAAGATGGACCTTTTGGTGATGTAGTTGTTCATGCCGTCGTTGTTGTCGTAGACCGGAGAGGAAATGCCTTGCCTATCCATCACAAGACTCGAGCAAATATGAGTGGGAGAAAGAGAAGAACCAATAACAATGTACCTTTGACCAAAGTTGAAAATGAATCAAGTTCACTCAAATGCGGACAATGAAATAGCACTATTGGTACCAATCCTTGTCGATTCTCACACCTACACAAGTAAGGCTTATAGTGGAGCTCGGTGAGGATAGTGGCACAAAAATTTAATGCAAAATGTTAGAAAGAGTCAATAATGTTGAAAAAGATTCACAAATTCGCAAGTGAGACAAATGGACCAATAGCAAAGAATGGCACACTAAAACACACACACGGATAGATAAATGGGGTCGTGCAACCAAGGAATGAGCACAAAATGTGGAATCCACGGAAAAGCGCTCGTCTGCACAACTCAAGAGAGGCGCTAGCACGATTGCTCAATAGGCGGATCGACACTTGTGCACAACCTATAAGATGCGAATGGATATACTTTCTATCCCAAGTATGCTATATATGTATGGTTCGGTGTTTCTCTCAAGCATGATATCATATGATGTAGATTTTGGTATGGCTCTTATGTGCAATGGGGTATGATGCTATGGCACTTGCTCACGAGCTCTTTGCTCTCTTTTTGCTTAAAAGCTTTTTTTTCTATGGCCACTTTTGCACAATGCACAAACCAAGATAGCAATTGTGTATATGCGAGAACAAACTTGAGGCACAATGGATGATATGATACCAAGATGATATGGTATGTATGCAATACTCAAATGGCTAGTCTCGATAGGCAAGTAACGCAAAATGGGCTAGGGGTTAACAATGCAATTGCAAGGGAATATACAAAGGTGTCGTTGAGGTTACCGTCCTTTGCGATGATGAGCGGCGGTGTTCTTGGTGTAGATTCCAAGATGATGGAGACTCGTCCCTAAGTAGCCGAAACACCTTAGGAAACAAAAAAAACCGCAAAATCAAAATCTCAAATGACAAATGTCAAATGGTGGTAGCGGAAAGCGGTGGTGGTGTTGCACTAGTCAATGCGGAAGTGGAATGATGGGCTATACATGAGTCAGAGTTGAATTTGCCATCCCTAAGTAGCCGAAACACCTTAGGAGACACAAGCCACAACTCAAACAAAATTGGGATAAGTTGGGGTGGAAATGTATGGTGGGCATGTCTATGCGAAAGTGGTGGTGGTGGTTGATGAAGAAGCAATTGTCCCTAAGTAGCCGAAACACCTTAGGAGACTCTTGTCACAACTCAAACAACCACATATGCAATGGGGAACAAAATGGGTTAGGTTGCGGAAGTCGGTGGTGGTAATGCGGATGATATGGTGGAGGGCCTAGGCAAACTTGCCAAATTTCAGAAAATATGATGGAGTCAAATGATGTTGGTAGTATTTTTGTGGGATGGGGGATGTCAAGAGCTTCAAAACGAGCTAAAGAACGTCGAAAACAGAGTTCGGATGAATTAGTTACGGCCAAAACAAGATTTCAGCCGAGTCAGTGTCAGGGTTAACCGGACATCCGGGAGGAGGTCCGGATGATCCGGGCTAGGTCCGGATGATCCGGGTTCGTCAGCTCCGGTTCTGTTTTCTGGGTGCGTGGGTTATCCGGACGTCCGGGAGAGGGTCCAGCTGATCCGGGGGATGTCCGGATGATCCGGTAGAAGTTCCGGATGATCCGGGGAAGTCAATCCGCTCGGGATTTCCTCCCGGGGATGAATTTTTGGGCGGAAATGGATGATTTTCGGGGCAAAATTTGATGGATTTCGTGGATGGAAGGTGGGGAAACTTGGGGAGATGCTAGATCCACTTGAAACCAAGCAAATCCACGGATCAAAATCAACAAAACATCATCAAACCAACAAATCACAAAAATATTTGGGGGCTATTTTTGGTGGGAATTTTCGGATTTAGGACGAAAACAACAAAATCAAGCTAGAAAAAGAGGGGTAGGGGCTCCAAAAACGTGATCAACGTGGCTCATGATACCATATGATGTAGGGTGGAACCCTATAGCGTCGATCTTTCACGTTTGGAGTGGATCCTATGGGGGAATCACGAAGAACACGCGGAAGCACAAGGGGAAATACGGGGAAAACGAGAGAGAATCACTCAACCAACAAGGAATCGATCACACAAGTGCTAGATCACCACACACATATGAGATCCACAAGATACAAAGTCAACTAAGGTAAGGATACAAAGGAACCGTTCATCTCCAAGAGGAGGCCTTGATGTTCTTCCCTAGATAGGGGTCTTGAATCATTTGGGGATCTTCTCCAAAGAGGTCTGAGCTCGAGGAGAAGTAACCAAGTGGATGAGCAAAGGCTCTCACACAAATATGAGCTAATCCAATGCTAAGTCTCAAAGTGAGGAGAGGGGGTCCTATATATAGGCTAGGGGGCGAAGGGGTACATGGGCTCAGCCCAAGTCACGCGCATAGGCGGGGTCCGGATGATCTGGATGGTGGCCCGGATGATCCGAGTGTCGGGGGTCCGGATGATCCGGGCGACCGTCTGGATGATCCGGCTTCGTCGAGCAGCTTCTGTTGTATTCGGGCACGTTAGCCGGATCGTCCGGGTGGTCGTCCGGATCATCCGGGCTCGGTCCGGATCGTCTGGCTAGGTGTCCGGATGATCCGGGCAACTCCTGTCTTGCTCCATTCTTCTTCTTCCTTCTCCTCTTCCATGCTTGGCCTTGGTCCTTGGATTCTCCATGGTCATCTTGGTTGTACCTGAGTGTATGCAAGGTCCATGCATGAGGTAGTAGCCATGTCTCATATGCGGAGAGTGACGGTTCGAAGAGGAGTGAATTCACCTTGTGTCCAATGGCGCATAGTCGAAGTCTCATCTTATGTATCCTTGGGGCCTGGAGAGTAGTCGGAGTGTACATGGGGATGAACGTGGGATGCTCCGCATCAGACGGACTCCGAATGAAAAAATTATGACCGTTTTAGTGAACATCTCTCCATTCTATGGCAGTCCTTGAAAGTACTTCATTTTCTCGTGCGCTTTTTGCCTGATTGCCCCAAAATTTCTTGTCCTCTATAGAGGAGATATTGTTTCCACATATATATTGACCGATGCCAGGAAAGCCCTTTTGTTCTTGGCTTTCACGCGCATGAGTTACAGCATGCCATCTGGCGAAAAGAAGGAGAATAAGGCATATAGCCGCTGGATTTTCTTCAATTTACGGCCAAATGAGATTGCCCGGATCATAGAGCATTTGCAGAAAGGTACGTTTGTCCCTACCAGGGGGGGCTACTATCTATAAGAAACATAATCTCTCGAATTTCCTTCAAAAGGAAGTGCCAATGGGTTCGGAAACTTGTCTAAAAAACAGCGACGAATGGTGTTCTTTGACTATCAGGGCCAAAAAGTCCTGCTTAAGGCTGAATTTGAGAGTACTCCAGGCCTCCTGGCGCAAGCGGGAAGTATTTTCTCGATTAGCGTGCTCGCCGCGAGCAGTTTGAGTACTTGTGGGTCCGACACGGACTCCGAATGACAAAATTATGACCGTTTTAGTGAACATGTGTCCATTCTATGGCAGTCCTTGAAAGTACTTTATTTTCTCGTGCGCTTTTTGCCTGATTGCCCCAAAATTTCTTGTCCTCTATAGAGAAGATATCGTTTCCACATATATATTGACCGATGCCAGGAATGCCCTTTTATTCATGGCTTTCACGCGCGTGAGTTACAGCATGCCATCCGGCGAAAAGAAGGAGAATAAGTCATATAGCCGCTGGATTTTCTTCAATTTACGGCCAAATGAGATTGCCGGATCATAGAGCATCTGCAGAAAGGTACGTTTGTCCCTACCAGGGGGCTAATGTCTATAAGCAACAAATTCTCTCAAATTTCCTTCAAAAGGAAGTGCCAATGGGTTAAGAAATTGTTCTGAAAAACAGCAACAAATGATGTTCTTTGACTTTCACGGCCAAAAAGTCCTGCTTAAGGCCGTATTTGAGGGTGCTCTGAGCCTCCTGGTGCAAGCAGGGAGTATTTTCTGGATTCGCGCGCTCGCCGCGAGCACTTTGAGTACTTGTGGGTCGGACACGGACTCCGAATGACAAAATTATGACCGTTTTAGTGAACATCTCTCCATTCTATGACAGTCCTTGAAAGTACTTCATTTTCTCGTGCGCTTTTTGCCTGATTGCCCCAAAATTTCTTGTCATCTATAGAGGAGATATCGTTTCCACATATATATTGACCGATGCCAGGAATGCCCTTTTGTTCTTGGCTTCACGCGCGTGAGTTACAGCATGCCATCCGGCGAAAACAAGGAGAATAAGGCATATAACCGCTGGATTTTCTTCAATTTACGGCCAAATGAGATTTCTCGGATCATAGATCATCTACAGAAAGGCACGTTTGTCCCTACCACGTGGGTAATGTCTATAAGAAACATAATCTCTCGAATTTCCTTGAAAAGTTAGTGCAAATGGGTTCAGAAACTTGTCTGAAAAACAACGACGAATGATGTTCTTTGACTTTCAGGGCCAAAAAGTCGTGCTTAAGGCTAAATTTGAGGGTACTCTGGGCCTCCTGGCGCAAGCGGGGAGTATTTTCTGGAATCGTGCGCTCGCCGCGAGCAGTTTGAGTACTTGTGGGTCCGACACGGACTCCGAATGACAAAATTATGACCATTTTAGTGAACATCTCTCCATTCTATGGCAGTCCTTGAAAGTAATACATTTTCTCGTGCGCTTTTTGCCTGATTGTTCCAAAATTTCTTGTCCTCTATACAGGAGATATCGTTTCCACATATATATTCACCAATGCCAGGAATGCCCTTTTGTTCTTGGCTTTCACGCGCATGAGTTACAGCATACCATCCGGCGAAAACAAGGAGAATAAGGCATATAGCCGCTGGATTTTCTTCAATTTACGGCCAAATGAGATTGCTCGGATCATAGAGCATCTGCAGAAAGGTTCGTTTGTCCCTACCAGGGGCTAATGTCTATAAGAAACATAATATTGCGGAGCATCCTACGGACATCACCATGTCAAGAGCCCATTTGGCAAGTGACACGTGCGACATCTACTTCACACACACAAAGGTGAATCATCTCTTTTGCACGTGCTCACTTGACCCCTTTGAGGATGGTGTACTACTTGACACTTCTCCCGTGTGCATGCATAGGTATTGTCGGAGCTTCACGGATGTCAAGGAGGAGTGCAAGCGCCAAGGAACGACTACACCATCCGCGAGGGAAGCATGGAAGAGAAGACGGAAGAAAGGAGAAGAAGACGGAGCGGCTGCAGGAGCCAGGCCGGACATCGGGACCGCCATCCGGATCATCCGGGTCCCCCTCCGGATCATCCGGATAATTGCGTCCAAAGACACCCGAAGGCCTCATGTGAAGCCGGATCATCCGGGCCCCCTCCCGGATCATCCGGACGATGGCCGGATCATTCGGGCCCCCATCCGGATCATCCGGGCCTTGCCTGCGTGCAACGTTTCGGGCCGAGGCCCATGTACCCATTCGCCCCCTCACTTACCCCTTCGCCCACTAGACTATAAATAGACCTCCTCCCCATTTTTAGGGTTAGCAAATATGATAGCTCATTCTTAGGTGAGCTTTGCTCCTACCTCTACTCTTGAGAGAGAGAGACTACGACTCCCATGGAGTTCAAGACCTCCATGTGAGAAGATCCTGCGGGATATCATCAAGACCCCCTTGTGGGAAGATCCATCTAGGATATCATCAAGACCTCCTCTAGGAGATGAACCTTACCTTGTCCTTTCCCTTTGATTGTTCATGTACCTTGTGGATCTTGTGTGTTTGATTGTCTAGTGGATGTGTGACTTGGACTTGTTCTTGAGTGTTTCCCCTTGTGATTTCTCCATGTTCTACCCCGTGTTCATCGTGTTCTTCGAGGGATCCCGCTCCAAACATGAAAGATCGACGCCATAGGGTTCCTCCCTACATCATATGGTATCATGAGCCACGTTTATCACGTATTTGGAGTCCCTCCCACCGTTTTCTAGCCTTCTTTTGCTTGATTTCGTCCTAAATCCAAAAATCCCCACCAAAAAATAGCCCCAATTTTTTTTGTGATTTGTTGGTTTGATGATGTTTTGTTGATTTTGATCCATGGATTTGCTTGGTTTCAAGTGGATCTAGCTTTCCCCCAAGTTTCCCCACCTTCCATCCACGAAATCTCGTCAATTTTGACCCCAAAATCCCCAAATTCCGCCCAAAATTCGTCCCCGAGAGGAAATCCCGAGCAGTTTGACCTGCCCGGATCATCCGAACACCTCCCGGATCAGCTGGACCCTCTCCCGGACGTCCGGATACCCCACGCACCCAGAAAACAGAACCGGAGCTGACGAACCCGGATCATCCGGATGTACACCCGGATCATCCGGACCTAGCCCGGATCAACCGGACCTCCTCCCGGATGTTCGGTTAATCCTGACACTGACTCGGCTGAAATCTTGTTTTGGCCGTAACTAATTCATTCGAACTCCGTTTTTGACATTCTTTAGCTCGTTTTGAAGCTATTGACATCCCCTATCCCAAAAAAAATACCACCAACATCATTTGACTCCATCATATTTTCTGAAATTTGGCAAGTTTGCCTAGGCCCTCCACCATATCATCCACATTACCACCACCGACTTCCGCAACCTAACCCATTTTGTTCCCCATTGCATATGTGGTTGTTTGAGTTGTGATTAGAGTCTCCTAAGGTGTTTCGGCTACTTAGGGACAATTGCTTCTTCATCAACCACCACCACCACTTCCGCATAACCGTGCCCACCATACAATTCCACCCCAACTTAACCCAATTTTTTTTGAGTTGTGGCTTGTGTCTCCTAAGGTGTTTCGGATACTTAGGGATGGCAACTTCAACTCCGACTCGTGTATAGCCCATCATTCCACTTCCGCATTGCCTAGTGCAAAACCACCACCACTTTTCCGCTGCCACCATTTGACATTTGCATTTGAGATTTTGAGTTTGCGGTTTTTCCGTTTCCTAAGGTGTTTCGGCTACTTAGGGACGAGTCTTCATCATCTTGGTATCTACACCAAGAACACCGCCACTCATCATCGCAAAGGACGGTAACCTTGACGACACCTTTGTATATTCCCTTGCAATTGCATTGTGAACCACTAGCCCATTTTGCGTTACTTGCCTATCGAGACTAGCCATTTGAGTATTGCCGGCAACGTTACTTGTGCACATTAGTGGCTTCCATTACATACATACCATATCATATTGGTATCATATCATCCATTGTGCCTCAAGTTTGTTCCCGCATATACACAATTGCTATCTTGGTTTGTGCATTGTGCAAAAGTGGCCATAGATAAAAAAAAGAGAGAAAAAGCTTTTAAGCAAAAAGAGAGCAAAGAGCTCGTGAGCAAGTGCCATAGCATCATACCCCATTGCACCTAAGAGTCATACCAAAATCTACATCATATGATATCATGCTTGAGAGAAACATCGGGAACCATACATATATAGCATACTTGGGATAGAAAGTTTATCCATTTTGCATCTTATAGGTTGTGCACAAGTGTCGTATCCGCCTATTGAGCAATCGTGCTAGCGTCTCTCTTGAGTTGTGCAACACGAGCGTTTTCCGTGGATTCCACATTTTGCGCTCATTCCTTGGTTGTGCGACCCCATTTATCTATCCGTGTGTGTGTTGCCGTGAGCCACATATTGCTATTGGTCTACTTGTTTCGCTTGTGAATTTGTGAATCTCTTTCAACATTATTGACTCTTGCTAACATTTTGCATCAAATTTTTGTGCCACTATCCTCACCGAGCTCTACCATAAGCTTTACTTGATAGGTGTGAGTGAACAAGTCCGGTACCAATTCCACTATTCTTTCATCTCACAGTGAGTGACACGGGATACATCCTCAACTTTGGGAAAAGGTAACTTGGTATTGTTTATCTCATTTCCTACTCACCTCTACTCGAGTCTTGTGATGGATAGGCAAGGCATTTCATCTTCGTCTACAATAACAACGACGAGTTCGATGCCATGAACAAAAACTCCGACGCCAAGATGCAAGCTAAAATGGAGGAGATCAAAGCCCTCATCAAGTCCTACAAGCGATCTTCCTCATCTTCGAGAAGACGCTCAAGAGCACATGCTTCCGAGCTACCATCTCCGGCAAGATCACATCAGCATCGACACCATTACCAACAAGAACGTGAAGGTCAAGAGCTCTACATCAACAACCGCTCAATGACTTCACCATCTCCCTTGGCATCTTCGCCAAGCGACTTCAAGGCATCTTCGCCTACGGATATACGACATCTTCGCCAACAAGAACCCCAAGACTACGCTCAAGAGAAGCTCCCCAAGCTCAAGTCCATGACTTCCACGAGCTACTACGACCTCGACATCGACCACGCGATTCCTTTCTATGGGACTCAAGAAGCCGAGGAGTACCTCGAGTGGGAGCGTTTGATGGACGACTACCTCAAGTGATGCGGAGCATCCCACGTTCATCCCCATGTACACTCCGACTACTCTCCAAGCCCCAAGGATACATAAGATGAGACCTCGACTATGCGCCATCAGACACAAGGTGAATTCACTCCTCTTCAAACCGTCACTTTCCGCATATGAGACATGGCTACTACCTCATGCGTGGACCTTGTATACACTCAGGTACAACCAAGATGACCAAGGAGAATCCAAGGACCAAGGCCAAGCATGGAAGAGAAGACGGAGCGGCTGTTGGAGACAGGCCGGACATCCGGACCGCCGTCCGGATCATCCGGGTCCAGCCGGTTCATCCGGATCCTCCCCCGGATCATCCGGGTAACGGCGCCGAAGACAACAGAAGCCCCTCGACGAAGCCGGATCATCCGGACGGTCGCCCGGATCATCCGGACCCCCGACACCCGGATCATCCGGGCCACCATCCGGATCATCCGGACCCCACCTGTGTGCGCGACTTGGGCTGAGCCCGTGTATCCCTTCGCCCCCTAGTCTATAAATAGGACCCCCTCTCCTCACTTTGAGACTTAGCATTGGATTAGCTCACATTTGTGTGAGAGCCTTTGCTTATCCACCCGGTTACTTCTCCTTGGAGATCAGGACCTCCGTCTAGGAGAAGATCCCTCATCGGATACAAGACCCCTCTTTGGGAAGATCCCCTCGTGGATTCAAGGCCTCCTCCGGGAGATGAACGGTTCCTTTGTATCCTTACCCTAGTTGACTATGTACCTTGTGGATCACATGTGTGTATGTTGATCTAGCACTTGTGTGATCGATTCCTTGTTGGTTGAGTGTTCCTCCCTTGTTTTCCCCGTGTTTCCCCTCGTGCTTCCACGTGTTCTTTGTGTTTCCTCCGTAGGATCCCCTCCAAACGTGAAAGATCGACGAATTAGGGTTCCACCCTACATCATTATGGTATCAGAGCCACGTTGATCATGTTTTTAGAGCCCCTACCCCTCTTTTTCTAGCTTGATTTTGTTGTTTTCGTCCTAAATCCAAAAATCCCCACCAAAAATAGCCCCCAAATTTTTTTGTGATTTGTTGGTTTGATGATGTTTTGTTGATTTTGATCCATGGATTTGCTTGGTTTCAAGTGGATCTAGCCTTCCCCCAAGTTTCCCCACCTTCCATCCACGAAATCCCTCAAATTTTGCCCCGAAAATCATCCATTTCCGCCCAAAAATTCGCCCCCGACAGCAAATCCCGAGCGGATTGACTTGCCCGAATCATCCGGACCTTCTCCTGGATCATCCGGACAAAGCCCGGATCAGCTGGACGCCCCCCCGGACGTCCGGATACCCCACGCACCCAGAAAACAGAACCGGCGCTGACGAACCCGGATCATCCGGATTTCCTTCCGGATCATCCGGACCTAGCCCGGATCATCCAGACCTCCTCCCGGATGTCCGGTTAACCTGGCCCGACATCGACAGATTTTTGTTTTGGCCATAACTAATTCATCCGGAGTCCGATTTTGACGTTCTTTAGCTCGTTTTGAAGCTATTGAGATCCCCCATCCCACAAAAATACCACCAACATCATTTGACTCCATCATATTTTCTGAAAATTGGCAAGTTTGCCTAGGCCTTCCACCATATCATCCGCATTACCACCACCGACTTCTGCAACCTAACCCGTTTTGTTCCCCATTGCATATGTGGTTGTTTCAGTTGTGATTAGAGTCTCCTAAGGTGTTTCGGCTACTTAGGGACAATTGCTTCTTCATGAACCACCACCACCACTTCCACATAACCTTCCCACCATACACTTCCGACAACCCAACTTAACCCAATTGTTGTTTGAGCTTGTTCGAGTTGTGGCTTGTATCTCCTATGGTGTTTCGGCTACTTAGGGACGTCAACTTCAACTCCGACTCGTGTATAGCCCATCATTCCATCCGCATTGCCTAATGCAACACCACCACCGCTTTCCGCTACCACCATTTTGACATTTGTCATTTGAGATTTTGAGTTTGCGGTTTTTTTCCGTTTCCTAAGGTGTTTCGGCTACTTAGGGACGAGTCTCCATCATCTTGGTATCTACACCAAGAACACCGCCACTCATCATCGCAAAGGACGGTAACCTCGACGACACCTTTGTATATTCCCTTGCAATTGCATTGTTAACCCCTAGCCCATTTTGCGTCACTTACCTATCGAGACTAGCCATTTGAGTATTGCCGGTAACGTTACTTGTGCACATTAGTGATCCACCATTCCATTGCATACATACCATATCATATTGGTATCATATCATACATTGTGTCACAATATCGTTCCTGCATATACACAATAGCTATCTTGGTTTGTGTATTGTGCATAAGTGGCCATTGAAAAAAAAAACTTTTAAGCAAAAAGAGAGCAAAGAGCTCGTGAGCAAGTGCCATAGCATCATACCCATTGCACATAAGATTGTCAAATCTACATCATATGATATCATGCTTGAGAGAAACACCGGGAACCATACATACATAGCATACTTGGGATAGAAAGAATATCCATTTTGCATCTTATAAGTTGTGCACAAGTGTCGTATCCGCCTATTAAGCAATCGTGCTAGCGTCTCTCTTGAGTTGTGCAACACGAGCGTTTTGGTGGATTCCACATTTTGAGCTCATTCCTTGGTTCCACGACCCCATTTATCTATCCGTGTGTGTGTTTCCGTGTGCAATTCTTTGCTATTGGTCCATTTGTTTCACTTGCGAATTTGTGAATCTTTTTCAACATTATTGACTCTTGCTAACATTTTGCATTAAATTTTTGTGCCACTATCCTCACCGAGCTTCACTATAAGCTTTACTTGTGTAGGTGTGAGAAACGACAAGGATTGGTACCAATAGTGCTATTTCATTGTCCACATTTGAGTGAACTTGATTCATCTTCAACTTTGGTCAAAGGTACATTGGTATACGTTCTTCTCTTTCTCCCACTCATATTTGCTCGAGTCTTGTGATGGATAGGCAAGCCATTCCCTCTCACGGTCTACGACAACAACGACGGCGTGAACAACTACATCTCCAAAGCGTCTATCTTCGATCTACAATGACAAATACAAGGTGCACAATCAAGATTGCGAGAGCGCATCGAGAACATCTCCATCGACATTTGTCACTCCGAAGCAAGGAAAAGGGACTACATCGACAAGAAGCTTGCCGCACATAAAGAGGAGCAAGATGCAAGGACGGAGGAGATTAGAGCCTTGATCAAGTCTTCTTCCCCTTCATCATCCTCAAGACGACGACGGTCAAGCCACAAGTCTTCGGAGCGCGAAAAAGATGCAAGTGCAAATCGTCCTCGTCCACATCTACATGGCGATCACCATCACGTTCATGATCATCACCGCCATGAAGGGCAAGTCACCTCAAGCATCATATGCACGATTTACGATTTAAGCGGCATCTACTACGAGCTCAAGCACGACAAAGACATCATCATCATGAAGATGCTCCACAAGCGCAAATGCACAAGTCCCAACAAGACCTACTTCACGCCAAGTCCAAGCTTCAAGAGCACAAAAGAAGACCGCGAGATGACCACCACCAAGACGGCGCTACGGCTACACCAACCACTTTGGCATCTTCGCCAAGTGCTATCAAGGCATCTTCTCCTTTGGATGTACGGCATCTTCGCCTACTTCCCACGAGTACGCCTACATTGACTTCATCAAGTCCAAGGCGACCAACTACGAGTGAGGGCGACACTTCCATCTTCGGAAGCCCCTCAAGGAAGATGGCCGAGCATGGGAAACTCCCTTCGGTCATGGAGACGAGCTATGAGGTGCCACATCATATGGGCCTCCAACAACAAGACGATGACGAGAAGGTCGAGCAAGGGCCATCCCCTTCGACCACGGCGATAGGAGTTGAGCATGGAGACATTTGCACCAACATCTCTCCGACACCCACATATGTCGAGATGCCCCAAGTGCCATGTGAGGAGAGCCACCACCCCATGAGTGACATGAGTGACTCCACCATACGTGACATTGAGAGCATTTCCTATGAGAGGATGAGTGTGACCACCACTAGCCCCACATGAGAGCATGCCACACATCCTATGTGAGGTTGAGCGCCATTTGAGTGACTCCACCAGCCATATGAGTGAGAGCATCCATGAGGGAGTGAGTGAGCCACAACACTTAGAGAGTGAGGTAGTTGACACGGCATGTGAGGCCACTATGATTTCTAACGACTTACCCTCTACTCCTTGTGTGTTTTCTCCTTTGGTGCTAGGTCTCCTACATGACGACACGCCTACCATTGATGAGTCCATACCTCCTATGGAGACGACGATGGCCATGATGGACGATGATGCACCCCCCACATGGTTCCGTCAAGATGAAGATGACAACGAGACAATCTTCAACACCTCACCTACAACACATGAGCGACGCTCCAAAGATAACATAGGTGATGGTGCTTCTCTTGTCCCACTAGTGGACTCTCTTGACATTGATTGCTCCCATGATGTTGACCCACCTATTACCATGCCTCATGCTAATGAAACTCCTTCATGCCTTGACTTACCTATTAATGACGAATATGATGATGAGCATGTTGAGTTGCCTAGTTGTGATGCTATGCTTCATAGGATATCATGTGAAAATTCTATTGGTCACTTCATGTTTGACAATCAATTGAACTTGTCATATGCTATGAGTGAGATCTCCCATATTGCATCCCTACAATCTCAACATAGTAAATATGCATGCCCCATTAAAATCAATCCCATTTGCACTTATGGCATAGATGACGAGATGATGGTCATTGGCTTTTGTTTTTCATGTGATGATATTGCCATGCTCCCTTTACATGATTTGCGCAATTCATCCAATATGTCATGCCATGATCACATTGTTCCAAATATGCATTGTTTTGGATGTTGTCAATACTCTCCACATGATGTTCCTACTCTTGCTCATGAGGAGACCCCCATAGTTTCCTCATACATATTAGGAGGTCTTGATGCATTCCATACTTTGCATGATTCCCATAATTGCTTGCACCATATGCATAACATGAATAACAATGCTCTCGATATTTCTCATGATGCATTACATCCTTTGAGTCTCCATTATGCTATACATCATAACAAACCTGTCATGATGGATGACATGTTTCTATATCACGCATCTCATTTATTTGAGCGTTGGATATTTGGTGCTAACAAACACACGCACGTGCGCATCATGATGGATGATGTGTACATCTACCACGCACACACAATTTTCCCTTTGTCTTTGTTTTGTGTAGGTACTCACGTATACTCATCAACCTCTAAATCCCAAGAGTTGACGAAACGAGCTCTTGAGAGCAATGATGCTTTGGGATCCCGTGGACTATCCTTACCACCGTCCCCTTCGCGCAAGGACTACGCGCAACTTCTCTACTTGGCTCTCACACGGCTATGGGCTATTTACCACTTGTCACCTTATGCTCATTTTACCGTGTTCACTTTGCATGCTATGCTTGCTTCTATGCCCTTGCCATGCAATTGTGACCCTTGCGCGCATCTACCCATGATTCACCATTATGCTACTTCTATGTGTATTTGCATGCTTGGTGGAGATCCTTGTTGCTATTGCCATGTTTATCATGTGCCCCATACTATTGATGCTTGTTGTGTTGGGAGAGTCATGATGACCCATTACTATTTACATATGGTCTCTCGCCAATACATTGATGACATTTTACTCATACCTTCCTTTCATGCTTGTGCTATGACATGTGAATTATTCATGCCCACTATTTGCACACATGACATGCCTGCCATGATTCCTCCTAGTATGTTGCATCTTCGCACTACTAGCTTGCTTAACTTGATTGCTATGATTGCTTGCTATGCTGCATCACCCATGTTCCACTATTACTTGCTTTCTTGGGTTGATGACATAGATGTTGATGCCTCTCACTTGATTTGTCATGATCATTGCCTCTTGTCTCCATTAGTTGCATCTCTCATATCACCTTGTATTGAGTGCCAACTTGCTATGCTTATTGATCTTGGAGACTTGGACACTTTACTTGTGATGCATGTTTGTTTGATTGAGCCTATTGCATTTGGTTGTTCTCGCATCATATGCCTCCATACTATGCAACGCTCCCTTGTACATTCTTATGATGAGCATGATGTGTACACTTGTTGGGTATCTTACCACTCGAATGATAGGTTTTGCATTTCCGCTAACCTCATTTGTTTTTCCGAGTGTTTGTCATGTTATTTCATTTTGGAGGTTTCACAAGGCGATGCCGTTATGCGACAACTTGGTTATGTGAAGGCATACATGATGTGCAACTCCAACATCTTCGGGAACATTCATAAGGTGAACTCCTTCCCTTTGAGCCACCCTCAAGTATGCATATTGGATGGGTCACTCTTTCATTGTTGTTTCCTTCTTGTTGTCTACATGATACATCTCGTGACCGGAGGAGCGACATTGGAGATTGGCTACATGGACCTTCACATTGAGGAGCGCTCGCACTCATTGGATGCACCTTCGGAATTCCACTCATGCCTCGACATCGAGCTTTGGTACACCAACACCTCCATATTTGTTGATAGTGCTCATACATGTCATGCTCGATGGACATATCATAGTCACCGCAAGTTTGCACCCTATGCATGGATTGACTCACATTATGATTGCCTTGTTGCATCTATCTCCATGTCATCCATGATATATGAGCTTGTTCACTTCCTTACCAAATTTGTTGTGATCTTCCTTGATGGCATATTCATACATCATGATCATATTGTCCACCATCAATTGCATGATAGCTTACACATATTGAGCATCCATTGCCATATTCATGCTATTGATGAACCGTCCCTCTATGACATCATTTTGCACAATGGTAGAATTTGTCGCTTTGTGCACCATGCTAACTATCCCATGAATTCTTTGCATATCATTCTATATCATCTTGATAAAATCATGCGCTTTGTCACGCACTATCCCTTCGCACGGACTCACCCTTAATCAATGGACACTTTGTGTGCGCTAACCATTGTATTTCCAAGTGTACTTTGTGTTTGCTCATTTTGCATGTACCACATACCGGAGACACCTTGAAGTACTTGGCTTGCGCAAGGCATTCACCTACGTCCCACTACAAGTCCGTCAACGACACCCGTTTCCATGGTGATGAGGATCACGATCCGAGGTCGGATCTTTCCCAAGGGGGGATATGATGCGGAGCATCCCACGTTCATCCCCATGTACACTCCGACTACTCTCCAAGCCCCAAGGATACATAAGATGAGACCTCGACTATGCGCCATCGGACACAAGGTGAATTCACTCCTCTTCGAACCGTCACTTTCCGCATATGAGACATAGCTACTACCTCATGCGTGGACCTTGTATACACTCAGGTACAACCAAGATGACCAAGGAGAATCCAAGGACCAAGGCCAAGCATGGAAGAGAAGACGGAAGAAAGGAGAAGAAGAAGACGGAGCGGCTGTTGGAGACAGGCCGGACATCCAGACCGCTGTCCGGATCATCCGGGTCCAGCCGGATCATCCGGATCCTCCCCCGGATCATCCGGGTAACGGCGCCGAAGACAACAGAAGCCCCTCGACGAAGCCGGATCATCCGGACGGTCGCCCGGATCATCCGGACCCCCGACACCCGGATCATCCGGGCCACCATCCGGATCATCCGGACCCCGCCTGTGTGCGCGACTTGGGCTGAGCCCATGTACCCCTTCGCCCCCTAGTCTATAAATAGGACCCCCTCTCCTCACTTTGAGACTTAGCATTGGATTAGCTCATATTTGTGTGAGAGCCTTTGCCCATCCACCCGCTTACTTCTCCTCGGAGATCAGGACCTCCGTCTAGGAGAAGATCCCTCATCGGATACAAGACCCCTCTTTGGGAAGATCCCCTTGTGGATTCAAGGCCTCCTCCGGGAGATGAACGGTTCCTTTGTATCCTTACGCTAGTTGACTATGTACCTTGTGGATCTCATGTGTGTATGTTGATCTAGCACTTATGTGATAGATTCCTTGTTGGTTGAGTGTTCCTCCCTTGTTTTCCCCGTGTTTCCCCTCGTGCTTCCGCATGTTCTTCGTGTTTCCTCCGTAGGATCCCCTCCAAACGTGAAAGATCGACGAATTAGGGTTCCACCCTACATCATCAAGCTACATCAAGTTCGTCCCGAAGATCAAGTGAAGTGCGCCACAAGAAACTTCCACGACTACGCCTCGATATGGTGGTTTCACACACCTTCGGAGAGCTACGAGATGAGTTGGCCCAAGACGAAGAGAGCTTTACGGCGAGAGTTTGTGCCTCCAACCTACACGGAACAACTTCGACGCCAATTGGAGAACACCACCCAAGGATCCAAGTCCATCGACAAGTACTTCAAGCAGATGATGATTGCCTTGCAAAGAGCCGGCGTGGACGACCCCATTTCGATGAAGTTCCACTTCATGATGGGATTGCACAACGACATCTCCAAGACCATCGACGACTAAAACATTTGTGCTCTCAAGGCGGAACAAGAACTCATGAAGGCCAAGGCTTCTCCACCCCAAGCAAACTTCGCGGCGACCAAGCTCTACGACAAGCATGAGGCTAGTACCACCAAGATGTCCAAGCCCGACGAGCTCCAAGACGATGCTCCCAAGTTTTACTTCACCGCCATCCCTCTTTGTGGCATTGATGGTGCCGAGTCTACTTCGACTCTTTTTCAAGATGGTGCGGCCACGAGTACTACTACAGAGACCCTCAAGGACCAAGCTTTGGAGGCGAGCGACAAGGTGGCGAGCAAGGATGATGCTTCCATCTTTGGAGGCGAGAGTGATGATGTGCCATCTTCGGCCTTCATCTACGGCGACGGTGACGAGATGATCGAGCATGGGATTTTCCCTTCGGTCATGGAGGAGAGTGATGATGTGCCATCTTGGCCTTCATCCACGGCGGCATTTACGGCGAGATGGTTGAGCATGGGATCTTCCCTTCGACCACGGCGACGTATGATGACTTGAGTTACTTGTGCCACCATATTGAGAGTGAGAGTGACTTCACCACTAGCCCCATATATGATGAGTTGCCACAATTCCCATGTGAGGAGAGCCACAACCCCCACCACTTGAGTGAGATGAGTGACTCCACCATACGTGAGTTTGAGTGCACCTATTTTGAGGGAATGAGTGAACCACCACATAGAGAGAGTGAGATAGTTGATAGGTCTCGTGAGGCCATTTGCATTTCTAACAACTTGACCTCTACCTCTATTGTGTCTTGTCATTTGGTGCTAGGCCCCATTTATGATGACGCGCCGATCCTCGACGACTTCGTCCTCCCTTTGGACAAGATGATGGCCATGGTGGAATATGATGCACCCCCCACATGGTTTCATCAAGATGATGATGACCACCATTTGGTCTTTCCCACCTCACCTACACCACTTGAGTGGAATGAAAAAGGTAACATAGGTGAAGGTGATGCTCTAGTCCCAATAGTGGACATTCTTGACATTGATTGCTTGCATGATGTTGATCCACCTATTGCCATGCTTTATGCTAGTATGATTTCCCCATGCGATGATTTTCCCATTTATGATGAGTATGATGATTCTATTGTGGAGTCTATTAGTTGTGATGCCATGTTACATAGGATTTCTTGTGACAATTCTTTAGGTCACATCATGTTTGATAATCCGCTTGACTTGTCATATGCTATGCATGAGATCAACCATATGTCTTATTTCCAATCTCTTCATAGTGACTATGCATATGCCATTAAAATAAACCCAATTTGCACATATGGCATAGATGACAAGCCCATGGTTATTGGCATTTGTTTTTCTTGTGATGATATTGATATGCTCCCTTTGCATCATTTATCTCATATGCCATGCCATGACCACCTAGCTTCGGATATGCATTGTTTTGGATGTTGTCCATTTTCTCCATGTGATGTTTCCGATATTGCTAATGAGGAGACCCCCATAGTTTCCTCATACATTCTAGGAGATTTTGATTCATCCCATCCATTGCATGATCCCAATACGTGTGTGCACCATATGCTCCCCATGAATAAACATGCTTTTGATGTGCCTTATACTTGTTTGCTCAATTTGTGTCCCCATCGTGTCATACATAGCAACTATTCTTTCATGATGGATGACATGTTCCTATACCATGCATCAAATTTCTTTGAGCGATGCCTATCTTGTGCTAACTCACACGTGCACATACACATCATGATGGATGATGTGTACATTTACCACACACACAATTTCTTTCGTTTGTGTCTCTTTTGTGTAGGTACCCAGGAACACTTGTCAACCTCGCAATCCCACGAGTTGACAAAACGAGCTCTTGAGAGCAATGACGATTTGGGATCCCGTGGACTATCCTTACCACCGTTCCCTTCGCGCAAGGACTACGCGCAACTCCTCTACTTGGCTCTCACATGGCTATGGGCCATTTACCACTACTCACATTATGCTCATTTTACCGTGTTCACTTTGCATGCTATACTTGCTTCTATGTCTTTGCCATGCAATCGTGACCCTTGTTTGCATCTACCCATGATTCCCCATTATGATATTCCTATGTGTATTTGCATGCTTGGTGGAGATCCTTGTTGCTTTTGCCATGTTTATCATGTGCCCCATTCTATTGATGCTTGTTGTGTTGGGAGAGTCATGATGACCCATTGCTATTCACATATGGCCTCTCGCCAATACATTCATGATATTGTACTCATATCTTGCTTTCATGCTTGTGCTATGACTTGTGAATTATTAATGCCCACTATTTGCACCAATGACATGTTTGCCATGATTCCTCCTAGTATGTTGCATCTTCGCACTACTAGCTTGCTTGATTTGATAGCTATGAATGCTCGCTATATTGCATCACCCATGTTCCACTACTTGCTTTCTTGGGTTGATGACATATATGCTCATGCCTCTCACATGATATATCTTGATCATTGTCTCTTGTGTTATAAGTGCTCATCTCATGTGGTTGATGACAACCATCTATATGCTTTGCACATGATTCATATTGCTTCATGTCATATATCTCCATGTGTTGCCTCTCTCATGCTAGATTTGCCATGTATTGAGTGCAACAATGCTTATAGTCTTGCTCATGAGATTGCCCCCATAGAATTCTCACACATGTTTGGAGATTTTGACATATTCCTTGTGAAGCATGCTTGTATTATCTCTTTGCACCATATACCTAGTGCCTTGAATATCGCCATTGTTGCATCATATTATTCATGCACTTATGCTTCTAACGGTTTTGTGCAAAAGATGAGAACCATCATGATGGATGATGTGTTTATCTACCATGCGCATACGCTCTTTGTTTTGTTGTGTGCATGTGTAGGATACTTGGACTTCGTGTCGACTTCCACTTCACGTGAGTTGACCATTCGAGCTCTTGAGAGCGAGCCTCATACATTCGACCATGAATCGCTTCTACACCACATTTCCTACCACTTCGACATTGTGAAGAATGCACAAGGACATGCTTTCGAGGTGATATCCTTCTATCTCGAGAACACCCAAACCATGAGCATCCATATTGTGGATCATACTTCATGTGTTGCTTGCTCCATTGCTATGCCTCATGACATATATGCCTTGTGTGTTGCATCTAGTTCTTCACATATGCCATGTCCCTTTGCTTATCACATGCTTGACTTGATTGCCTCACACATGTTGAACAATTGCTCTTTCCATTGTGTTGAGTGCCACGATATCTTCACTACACCCTATGCACGTTATGTTTGGATTGTCTTGCACTTGCCCATGTGTTTAGACATTTCACTATATTTGGTGTTGTGAATGACTCTTATGCCTACCATAGACCGTTCATTGAGCACTTTATGCATGCTTGCTATGACCTTGAGGTAGATGCTTGTTCACTTATCACATATATTTGCATCTTGACCTCCCATTTGCATGCTTGTTCCCATGTTATACTTGATTGTGCTCAATTTATATGCTCAAATGCCATGCCACACTTCTTTGTCAAACCATATGCTATGGTTGATGACAACACTTGTTGGGTGAATCACCTCTTGAATGCTTGGTTTTGCTCTTACGACAACCACATTTGTTTTTCCAAGTGCTTGTTTCTTTGCAACTTTTGAAGGAATTACAAGACGGTGCGACATTGGAGAGTGCCCATTTGGAACTACAAGATGACGAATGCTTGGTGATCGTCCACTTCTACACGACGACATCATCTCTTTCCCATGGTGATTTGGATTTCGATCCGAGGTCGGATCTTTCCCAAGGGGGAGGGGATGATGCGGAGCATCCTACGGACATCACCATGTCAAGAGCCCATTTGGCAAGTGACACGTGCGACATCTACTTCACACACACAAAGGTGAATCATCTCCTTTACACGTGCTCACTTGACCCCTTTGAGGATGGTGTACTACTTGACACTTCTCCCGTGTGCATGCATAGGTATTGTCGGAGCTTCACGGATGTCAAGGAGGAGTGCAAGCGCCAAGGAACGACTACACCATCCGCGAGGGAAGCATGGAAGAGAAGACGGAAGAAAGGAGAAGAAGACGGAGCGGCTGCAGGAGCCAGGCCGGACATCCGGACCGCCGTCCGGATCATCCGGGCTCAGCCGGATCATCCGGGTCCCCCTCCGGATCATCCGGATAATTGCGTCCGAAGACACCCGAAGGTCTCATGTGAAGCCGGATCATCCGGGCCCCCTCCCGGATCATCCGGACGATGGCCGGATCATCCGGGCCCCCATCCGGATCATCCGGGCCTTGCCTGCGTGCAACGTTTCGGGCCGAGGACCATGTACCCATTCGCCCCCTCACTTACTCCTTCGCCCACTAGACTATAAATAGACCTCCTCCTCTCCATTTTTAGGGTTAGGAAATATGATAGCTCATTTGATGCGGAGCATCCTTCCATCATCCCCATGGACTCTACATCAACACCTCCAACACCACAAGGACCGATGACTCGAGCACGTGCAAGAGCTCTTGAAACCGAGGTGACATCACTCCTCTCACGGTTCCCTTTTGATTCACATGAGACATGGTTACTACCTCAAATAGAAACGCTATGCATACTCAGGTATCAAGGAGTCAACCATGAAGAAGCAAGGAGGCAAGGAGAACCGGAAGCGAAAGACATGCGAGAAGACGGAGAGGAAAAAGCACCAAGGACCAGGGTGGCCGGACGATCCGGACGGCGGCCCGGACGATCCGGACAGAGCCCAGACGATCCGGACCCCGGTCCGGACGATCCGGCTAAATCAAGCCAACAGAAGCTCCACGCTGAAGCCGGATCATCCGGACCCCGGCCCGGATCATCCAGACCTGGCCCGGACATCCGGACCTCCAGCCGGACATCCGGCCCTGCGCGACCACCAGCCGACCCTCCGGCTCATCCGGGCCTCCACCCGGATCATCCGGACCGGCCCGGATCATCCGGACCCTCATCCGGATCATCCGGCCAGCGCCTGCGCGCGCGTGTTGGGCTGAGCCCATGTACCCCTTCGCCCCCAACTCTATATATAGGACCCCATCTCCTCACTTTGAGACTTAGCATTGGATTAGCTCATATTTGTGTGAGAGCCTTTGCTCATCCACTCGGTTACTTCTCCTCGGAGATCAGGACCTCCTCGGAGAAGATCCCTCAGCGGATTCAAGACCCCTATCTAGGGAAGAACATCAAGGCCTCCTCTTAGAGATGAACGGTTCCTTTGTATCCTTACCCTAGTTGACTATGTATCTTGTGGATCTCATGTGTGTATGTTGATCTAGCACTTGTGTGATCGATTCCTTGTTGGTTGAGTGATTCTCTCTCGTTTTCCCCGTGTTTCCCCTCGTGCTTCCGCGTGTTCTTCGTGTTTCCTCCGTAGGATCCCCTCCAAACGTGAAAGATCGACGAATTAGGGTTCCACCCTACATCATCATTCTTAGGTGAGCTTTGCTCCTACCTCTAGTCTTGAGAGAGAGAGACTACCACTCCCATGGAGTTCAAGACCTCCATGTGAGACGATCCTGCGGGATATCATCAAGACCCCCTTGTGGGAAGATCCATCTAGGATATCATCAAGACCTCCTCTTGGAGATGAACCTTACCTTGTACCTTTCCCTTTGATTGTTCATGTACCTTGTGGATCTTGTGTGTTTGATTGTCTAGTGGATGTGTGACTTGGACTTGTTCTTGAGTGTTTCCCCTTGTGATTTCTCCCTGTTCTTCCCCGTGTTCATCGTGTTCTTCGAGGGATCCCGCTCCAAACGTGAAAGATCGACGCCATAGGGTTCCACCCTACATCACATAATCTCTCGAATTTCCTTCAAAAGTAAGTGCAAATGGGTTCAGAAACTTGTCTGAAAAACAACGACGAATGATGTTCTTTGACTTTCAGGGCCAAAAAGTCCTGTTTAAGGCTGAATTTGAGGGTACTCTGGGCCTCCTGGCGCAAGCGGGGAGTATTTTCTGGATTGGCGCTACTTGCCATGAAAGCAGTTTGAGTACGGGTTCGGTTCGACAGACTCGAATGACAAAATTATGACCCTTTTAGTGAACATCTCTCCATTCTATGGCAGTCCTTGAAAGTACTACGTTTTCTCGTGCGCTATTTGCCCGACTGTCCCGAAATTTCTTGTCCTCTATAGAGGAGATATCGTTTCCACATATATATTCACCGATGCCAGGAATGCCCTTTTGTTCTTGGCTTTCACGCGCGTGAGTTACAGCATGCTATCCGGCGAAAGCAAGGAGAATAAGGCATATAGCCGTTGGATTTTCTTCAATTTACGGCCAAATGAGATTGCCCGGATCATTGAGCATCTATAGAAAGGTACGTTTGTCCCTATCAGGGGGGCTAATGTCTATAAGAAACATAATCTCTCGAATTTCCTTCAAAAGGAAGTGCCAATGGGTTAAGAAACCTGTCTGAAAAACAGCGACGAATGATGTTCTTTGACTTTCAGGGCCAAAAAGTCCTGCTTAAGGCTGTATTTGAGGGTACTCCGAGCCTCCTGGCGCAAGCGGGGAGTATTTTCTGGATTCGCGCGCTCGCCGCGAGCAGTTGGAGTACTTGTGGGTCCGACGCCGACTCCGAATGACAAAATTATGACCGTTTTAGTGAACATCTCTCTGTTCTCGAAAGTACTTCATTTTCTCGTGCGCTTTTTGCCTGATTGCCCCAAAACTTCTTGTCCTCTATAGAGGAGATATCGTTTCCACATATATATTGACCGATACCAGGAATGCCCTTTTGTTCTTGCCTTTCACGCGTGTGAGTTACAGCATGCCATACGGCGAAAACAAGGAGAATAAGGCATATAACCGCTTGATTTTCTTCAATTTACGGCCAAATGAGATTGCTCGGAACATTGAGCATCTGCAGAAAGGTACGTATGTCCCTACCAGGGGGGCTAATGTCTATAAGAAACATAATCTCCCGAATTTCCTTCAAAAGGAAGTGCCAATGGGTTCAGAAACTTGTCTAAAAAACAGCGACAAATGGTGTCCTTTGACTTTCAGGGCCAAAAAGTCCTGCTTAAGGCTGAATTTGAGGGTACTACGGGCCTCCTGGCGCAAGCGGGGAGTATTTTTTGGATTCGCGCACTCGCCGCGAGCAGTTTGAGTACTTGTGGGTCCGACACGGACTCCGAATGACAAAATTATGACCGTTTTAGTGAACATCTGTCCAGTCTATGGGAGCCCTTGAAAGTACTTCATTTTCTTGTGCGCTTTTTGCCTGATTGCCCCAAAATTTCTTGTCCTCTATAGAGGAGATATCATTTCCACATATATATTGACCGATGCCAGGAATGCCCTTTTGTTCTTGGCTTTCACGCGCGTGAGTTACAGCATGCCATCCTGCGAAAACAAGGAGAATAAGGCATATAGCCGCTGGATTTTCTTCAATTTACGGCCAAATGAGATTGCTCAGATCATATAGCATCTGCAGAAAGGTACGTTTGTCCCTACCAGGGGGGCTAATGTCTATAAGAAACATAATCTCTCGAATTTCCTTCAGAAGGAAGTGCCAATGGGTTCAGAAACTTGTCTGGAAAACAACGACGAATGAAGTTCTTTGAGTTTCAGGGCCAAAAAGTCCTGCTTAAGGCTGAATTTGAGGGTACTCCGGGCCTCCTGGAGCAAGCAGGGAGTATTTTCTGGATTCGCATGCTCGCCTTGAGCAGTCTGAGTACTTGTGGGTCTGACACGGACTCCGAATGACAAAATTATGACCGTTTTAGTGAACATCTCTCCGTTCTATGGCAGTCCTTGAAAGTACTACATTTTCTCGTGCGCTTTTTGCGTGACTGCCGCCAAAATTTCTTCTCCTCTATAGTGGAGATATCGTTTCCAGATATATATTGACCGATGCCAGGAATGCCCTTTTGTTCTTGGCTTTCACGCGCATGAGTTGCAGCATGGCATCCGGCAAAAACAAGGAGAATAAGGCATATAGCCGCTGGATTTTCTTCAATTTACGACCAAATGAGATTGCCTGGATGATAGAGCATCTACAGAAAGGTACGTTTGTTTCTACCAGGGGGCTAATGTCTATAAGCAAGACAATCTCTTGAATTTCCTTCAAAAGGAAGTGCCTATGGGTTCAGTAACTTGTCTGAAAAACTGCGACGAATGATGTTTTTGACTTCCAGGGCCAAAAAGTCCATCTTAAGGCTGTATTTGAGGGTACTCCGGGCCTCCTAGCGCAAGCGGGGAGTATTTTCTAGAGTCGGACGCTCGCCGGAAGCAGTTTAAGTACTTGTGGGTCCGACACGGACTCAGAATGACAAAATTATGACCGTTTTAGTGAACATCTGTCCATTCTATGGCAGGCCTTGAAAGTACTTCATTTTCTCGTGCGCTTTTTGCCTGATTGCCCCAAAATTTCTTGTCCTCTATAGAGGAGATATCGTTTCCACATATATATTGACCGATGCCAGAAATACCCTATTGTTCTTGGCTTTCACGCGCGTGAGTTACAGTATGCCATCCGGCGAAAACAAGGAGAATAAGGCATATAGCTGCTGGATTTTCTTCAATTTACGGCCAAATGAGATTGCTCGGATCATAGAGCATCTGCAGAAAGGTACGTTTGTCCCTACCAGGGGGGCTAATGTCTATAAGAAACATAATCTCTTGAATTTCCTTCTGAAGGAAGTGCCTATGGGTTTAGAAACTTGTCTGGAAAACAACGACGAATGATGTTCTTTGACTTTCAGGGGGGAAAAGTCCTGCTTAAGGCTGAATTTGAGGGTACTCCGGGCCTCCTGGCGCAAGCGGGGAGTACTTTCTGGATTCGCGTGCTCGCCGCGAGTAGTCTGAGTACTTGTGGGTCTGACACGGACTCCGAATGACAAAATTATGACCGTTTTAGTGAACATCTCTCCATTTATGGCAGTCCTTGAAAGTACTACATTTTCTCGTGCGCTTTTTGCGTGACTGCCCCCAAAATTTCTTGTCCTCTATAGAGGAGATATCGTTTCCACGTATATATTGACTGATGACAGGAATGCCCTTTTGTTCCTGGCTTTCACGCGCGTGAGTTACATCTGCAGAATAAGGCATATACCCGCTGGATTTTCTTCAATTTACGGCCAAATGAGATTGCCCGGATCATAGAGCATCTGCAGAAAGGTACGTTTGTAACTACCAGGGGGGCATATGTCTATAAGCAACATAATCTCTCGAATTTCCTTCAAAAGGAAGTGCCAATGGGTTCAGAAACTTGTCTGAGAAATAGCAACGAATGATGTTCTTTGACTTTTAGGGCCAAAAAGTCCTGCTTAAGGCCATATTTGAGGGTACTCCGAGCCTCCTAGTGCAAGCGGGGTGATAGAGGCGGAGGTGTCCCGTCTTTCGATGAGATGGTGGATTTCGCTTTGGTGGAAGTCGACTTTTGACGATCCGACTACGAGCGTGCGAGGACGTCGCGCCTTAGCAATCGCTAAACCAACTCCGAGAGGTTATTGACCACGCCGGAGCACGATCAACCTGACCACGAGGGTCTGTTTCCTGCGAGCAAACGAAGAACAAGCAAGAAACTGAGATTGCAATCTGGATATTGCGAATATAAGATGAGAGCTTTATTGATCAAGGTGGGGTTCTGTGAAGCCTTTGTCTGGTCGTTGATCACAAATGATGTACGCAAAGATGCAGCTATGGCGAACCTTTAATCTAAACAAAACCCAAAGTCTAAACGACGCCCTAAGGGCTGTATATATGGGGGAAAAGGTGGGAATTTCGTGGCCCTTGAGGGTGGGGTCCGAAACCAACCCTAACTCTTGTTTCCCCACACATACGGACTCTAAAAATAGCCTATACTTAAGTATTTCGAAATTACATGGGCCTGGCCCAATAATAAGGTGACGCAACACCTAAAATAGCCTATGGACGAATATTATGAAGTGGCATCTTGTATATTTCGTCCAAGGCTTCATGCACTCCTTATGGTGGCTTCAAAGTCCTGAAATCATCACTTGTAACTCCGTTCTTGATCCCCTTGCGCATGCCATCAACTCCATGCGTGTTCTTGCTCCAATGTTCATCCTTCTCCAAGCTAGTACCTTCATTTGTAAGCAAAACAAATGTATCCAATTTAGGCGACATCATATTCTCATGAACATTAGAATGATTACCAAGAAACGAAAGTACCGGTAATTTAATTGGCGTCTTGTGAGCTCTAGTAATTGGTCCCAGATATGTAACAAAGAGGGACTGTGGGTGTAACAATGGTATTGATGTCCTCATCATCCTCCCTTCTTGAAATGAAGTCGTCCTCGACGGAAGGTCATCTTCCTCACCCAAATAAGGCTTCAGGTCTGCAATGTTAGAAGTGGGACTAACCCCAAAATCTGCAGGTAGCTCAAGTTTACATACATTATCATTTATTTTCTCTAACACCTTAAAAGGACCATCAAGACGTGGCATTAGCTTTGATTTTGCAAATTAGAAATCTATCTTTACGCAAATGTAACCAAACAAGATCTCCAGGTGCAAACACAACATGTTTTCTACCCTTATCTCCAGCAAGTTTATATTTAGCATTCATACGCTCAATGTTTTACTTAGTTAACTCAAGCATTTTTAAGATCAATTCAGAACGTTCTTTAGCATCAAAATTAACCTTCTCCGAAGATGGAAGAGGCAACAAATCAATAGGTGCACGAGGTAGGTAACCATACACAATTTCAAAAGGGCACATCTTAGTAGTAGAATGCAATGAACGATTATAAGCAAATTCAATATGAGGGAAGCATTCTTCCCACATTTTATTATTATTCTTCAAAACAGCCCTAAGCATAGTAGACAATGTTCTATTGACTACTTCAGTTTGTCCATCAGTTTGGGGATGACAAGTAGTACTAAAAAGCAATTTAGTCCCCAACTTAGCCCATAAACATCTCCAAAAGTGGCTAAGAAATTTAGTATCACAGTCTGAAACAATAGTATTTGGCACACCATGCGAGCGGATAATTTCACGAAAGAACAAATCAGCAACATTAACAGCATCATTGCTTTTATGACATGGTATAAAGTGTGCCATTTTCGAGAATCTATCCACGACAACAAATATGCTATCCCTCCCCTTCTTTGTTCGAGGTAAACCTAAAACAAAGTCCATAGATATATCCTCCCAAGGAACACTAGGCACAGGCAAAGGCATATATAAACCATGAGGATTGAGTCGTGACTTAGCTTTTTGACATGTAGTGCAGCGAGCAATAAAACGCTCAACATCCCGTCGCATCTTTGGCCAAAAGAAATGTGTAGCAAGTACGTCCTCCGTCTTCTTCACGCCAAAGTGTCCCATTAGTCCTCCTCCATGCGCCTCCTGCAACAACAAAAGACGAACGGAGCTAGCTGGAATGCATAGCTTGTTAGAACGAAACACAAATCCATCATTAACGATTTAACTTGTTCCATGTTCTACCTTCTTTACAATTCTGCAATACATCGCTAAATTCAGCATCATGCACATATTGATCTTTGATGGTCTCCAAACCAAATATTTGAAAGTCAAGTTGTGAAAGCATAGTATAACGACGAGACAATGCATCAGCAATAACATTTTCTTTACCCTTCTTGTGTTTAATAACATAAGGGAAAGTCTCAATGAATTCAACCCATTTAGCATGTCTACGATTCAGCTTAGCTTGACTTTTAATATGTTTCAAAGATTCATGATCAGAATGTATAATAAATTCTTTGGGCCATAAATAATGTTGCCATGTCTCTAAAGTCCGAACAAGAGCACATAATTCTTTATCATAAGTAGAATAGTTCAAACTAGGCCCACTCAATTTTTCAGAAAAGTATGCAACAGGTTTGCCATCTTGTAATAACACACCTCCTAATCCAATTCCACTAGCATCACATTCAAGCTCAAAAGTCTTATTAAAATCAGGAAGTTGGAGTAAAGGAGCATGTGTCAACTTAGCTTTCAATACCGTGAAGGCTTCTTCCTGTGTGGTACCCCAAACAAAAGGCACATCCTTCTTTGTAAGCTCGTTGCGAGGTGCAGCAATGGTGCTGAAATCTCTCACAAAACGCCTATAGAAACCAGCGAGGCCAAGGAAACTCCTTACTTGTGTGACCGTTTTGGGCAGCGGCCAACTCTCAATAGCTTCAGTCTTGGCTTTATCAACTTCAATTCCCTGTGGAGTAACAACATAGCCAAGAAAAGATACTCGGTCGGTGCAAAAGGTGCACTTCCCAAGGTTACCAAACAAACGTGCATCACGTAGAGCATTAAAAACAGCACGTAAATGTTCCAACTGTTCTTCCAAAGATTTGCTATAAATCAGTATATCATCAAAATAGACTACCACAAATCATCCAATGAAAGCACGTAAAACTTCGTTCATTAATCTCATGAAAGTACTAGGTGCATTAGTTAACCCAAAAGGCATGACTAACCACTCATATAATCCAAACTTAGTTTTAAATGTTGTTTTCCATTCATCTCCCAATTTCATACGAATTTGATGGTATCCACTACACAAATCAACTTTGGAGAATATTGTAGAGCCACTCAATTCATCAAGCATATCATCTAGCCTAGGAATAGGGTGATGATAACGAATAGTAATATTATTAATGCCTCTACAATCAACACACATACGTGACGTACCATCCTTTTTCGGCACTAGAATAATAGGAACAGCACAAGGACTAAGGGATTCGCGTATATAACCTTTGTCGAGCAGCTCCTGTACTTGACGATAATCTCCTTCGTCTCCTCCGGATTGGTACGGTATGGTGCACGGTTGGGTAATGATGCTGGGAATTAAGTCAATTTGATGCTCAATCCCTCGAATAGGTGGTAATCCGGTGGCACGCCTTGTGGAAAGACGTCAATGAACTCCCGCAAAATGTTAGTGACAGCGAGGGGCAAAGAGGAAGGCACGTCCTCAAATGAAAATAATGCCTCTTTGCACACAAAAGCATAGCAAATAGATTTGCTAAAATCTAGCTCATCAATATGAGATTTGGTGGCAAGTAAACATGCACTTTTCAATTTAATTTCGAAGCAACGATAGATGGTTTATTATTAGGCTTCATGTGTTGCTCAAATTCTTTTGCCACAATCTGATTTTCACTCTTATTTTTCTCCTGTTTTGCTTTATTAGCTCTATTAATATCATCTTTCAAAATGGACTCAGGAGTCATAGGAAGCAAAGTAATATTTTTATCCTTATGAACAAGAGTATACTGATTGTTTCTACCATGGTGTACAGAATTTTTATCAAATTGCCGTGGTCTACCAAGTAATAAGGAACATGCTTGCATAGGTACCACATCACAATCAACATAATCAGCATATGTAGAGATACTAAAACGCACACGAACATTACGTGTTACCTTAACCTTGCCGCTGTTGTTGAACCATTGGATGTAGTAAGGATGTGGATGTGGTCTTGTGGTGAGAGATAGCTTCTCCACCATCTCCATGCTAGCCAAGTTGTTGCAGCTCCTCCATCTATGATGACGCTTGAATAGAACGTTCCTTCACAACTCCTTTGTATGAAACAAATTATGCCTCTGATTTTGCTCAGCTTGTGTAACCTGCACACTCAAAACACGTTGAGCAACTAAACATTCATACCTGTCAAGATCTTCACTGCCATGTATTGTGTCTCATGATCGTAATCATCTCCACCGTGTTCCTAATGTGTAATAAGAGCCAAAGTCTCCTCATCATAGTCACTAGCGGACTCATACCCACCATCCTCAAGAGCAATCATCACACGCTGAGATTTGCATTCTCTCACAAAATGTCCTCTTCCCTTACAACGACGACAAATAATATCACTTGTGTGCCCTGTTGACGCCATGGAAGAAGAAGAGCTCTGGCAGGCCCGGCAGTGTGCTCTTGGCAGATAGTGGTGGTTGTGCTCGCTTTGTTGTATCACGGTTGGAGGTGGCACTGAAGGAGGTGATGGTGCGGTGGAAGTAGATGATGCACGTGGTGTCCATGATGAAGGTCGACCTGCAGAAAAGTTAGTGCGCGCCAATGCCAGTCGATCCTGCACTTCACGTTCAGCTTTACAAGCAAGATGGAATAAACGAGTGATATTATTAAAATCCTTATAGCCTAGAATGGTCTGAATATCTCTATTTAATCCACCCAGAAAACGTGCAAGCATAGCTTCATTCTCCTCAACAATACCACATCTAATCAAGCCAGTTTGTAATTCCTGATAATATTCTTCTACAAAAATTTTTCCTTGTCTTAAGCGCTGCAATTTTTGAAGTAATTCACTTTGATAATATGGTGGAACCCAACGAGTATGCATAGCAGTTTTCAAAGCAGCCCAAGTAGCTGGAACAGGATATAATCTACAATGTTCAGACGACCAAACACATGCAAAGCTAGTGAAAGCACAAACAGCAGCAGGAACACGTCTCTCCTCAGGATATTGTAAACATGTAAATCGTTGTTCAGTTTCTAACTCCCAAGTAAGATATATATCAGGAACATATCTACCCTCAAATGGTGGAATATTCAATTTCAGTTTAGGGAGATGGTCATGATCTCGTACCTGAGGGGGAGCCCTAACATTGCCATTATTTACATGTGGACGACCTCGTGGTTGTGGTGCTGGTGGTTGCACGTAGTTCTGATGTTGATCAACCTCACCCTCGTAATCTCCCACATAATCATCCTCCTCGGTACCAGCAGCAGCAGTAGCAGGAGCCAAAGAAGCACCAACAGCAGTAGCAGCGACACCAGAATTTTGTCCTGGCTCAATAGGAACACGCTGAGCTCATCCATACTGATTCGGAAGGGGGCGTAGTTGTTGTCGTTGCAAAGGTGCGATAGGTGCAGCCGGCGGTGGTTGTGGAAAACGCGCGAGCAATTCATCAAACTTGCTATCAAGCTTTGTTTCAAACGTTTTCTCAATGCCATCTATCTTCTTCATGGCCTCGTCAAATCTGTTTAGCACATCTTGCACCTGTCCACTCATCATTTGCTAAAATTTATCATGTAGCTGTTTGTTCGTCAGGTTCTCCCAATCAGTCTCATCGGCTTGTGATCCTACCATGGTTAGCAGCAAATAGAAACACAGAAGAATATGATCCTACAGAGTACTAAGAAGTGGTGGTGGTGTATCACAAACCCGTCAGGCAAATCTCAAATTCTTACAGTTCTTACCCAAAGAAAGTGGTGATCAAGAATCGTTGTAGTCAAAACTCTCAAAGCTTGGATAGAGCGATTACCAGGGAGAGTCCAACGCACGACGTAGATGTATGTGGAGCTGGGAAGGCTTATAATATGGTAGCAAAAAAAAGGTCAGCAATAGTCAATTCAGAGATGCAAAGTTGAATAAACGCTCAACAACGGTACTGTGCCGGTCCAAGGCTAGACTGTGCTAGAGACGCGAGCCTAGAACACCAACAAAATCACGGCGCGGCACGTAAACAATGGAGGAGCATACTCTGAATTTTTTTTCCTCTTTTTTTCCCTTTTTTTGCACTTTTTTTCCTCTTTTTTTTTGCTCCGCAACAAATTTTTTTCGAAAAAGTCTACAAATGGTCCAACAACTGCCTAGCCAGAATTTTCCGGACTTAGTTTTTTTTGAAACTGGAACTATTTTTCTTCTGCGGATGGCTCGGAAGTTGGGGAGTCCTCCGCTATCACGACTCGAGTATCGCGTGATCTCGGAAATCGAAAACAATGCAACAATTATTGGACTCGGACTAGGACTGGTGGCGGAGATGAATCTGGTGGAACTCGGATGGTGGCGGAGATCAATCTGGTGGAACTCGGATTGGTGGCGGATATATGTTGCGGTGGACTCGGATGGGCGTGATGGCGGCGGATATGTGGTGGCGATATGGATTCGGATTGGCGGTGAATATGTGGTGGTGGTATATGGCAGCGGCGGCGTGACAACCGTGACCGTAACTCAAACTCTAAAAGACTAGACGCTAAGACCAGCAACTTGACACGACGATGCAACCGCAAATTCAACAAAGCAAATCGTAAAAGATTATGCAAAGGCTCGATTGGTTCGGATGGGATGAACTAACCCTAATTTTTTTTGGCTTTTTCGTGGACTATAGGTATGAAGAACAGACTCGATCTAAACTACGAAAAACTGTAAAATCTCACAGAGCAACCTGGAAATCTGATACCTCTTGATAGAGGCGGAGGTGTCCCGTCTTTCGATGAGATGGTGGATATCGCTTTGGTGGAAGTCGACTTTTGACGATCCGACTACGAGCGTGCGAGGACGTCGCGCCTTTAGCAATCGCTAAACCAACTCCGAGAGGTTATTGACCACGCCGGAGCACGATCAACCTGACCACGAGGGTCTGTTTCCAACGAGCAAACGAAGAACAAGCAAGAAACTGAGATTGCAATCTGGATATTGCGAATATAAGATGAAAGCTTTATTGATCAAGGTGGGGTTCTATGACGCCTTTGTCTGGTCGTTGAACACAAATGAAGTACGCGAAGTTGCAGCTATGACGAACTCTTAATCTAAACAAAACCCGAAGTCTAAACGACGCCCTAAGGGCTGTATATATGGGGGAAAAGGAGGGAATTTCGTGGCCCTTGAGGGTGGGGTCCGAAACCAAACCTAACTCTTGTTTCCCCACACATACGAACTCTAAATATAGCCTATACTTAAGTATTTCGAAATTACATGGGCCTGGCCCAATAATAAGGTGACGCAGCACCTAAAATAGCCTATGGACGAATATTATGAAGTGGCATCTTGTATATTTCGTCCAAGGCTTCATGCACTCCTTATGGTGGCTTCAAAGTCCTGAAATCATCACTTGTAACTCCGTTCTTGATCCCCTTGTGCATGCCATCAACTCCATGCGTGTTCTTGCTCCAATGTTCATCCTTCTCCAAGCTAGTACCTTCATTTGTAAGCAAAACATATGTATCCAATTTAGGCAGCATCATATTCTCATGAACATTAGAACCATTACCAAGAAACGAAAGTACCTGGTAATTTAATTGGCGTGCGCGAGCTCTAGTAATTGGTCCCGTATATGTAACAGTAGGGACTGTGGGTGTAACAATGGTATTGATGTCCTCATCACGGGGAGTATTTTCTGGATTCGTGTGCTCGCCGCGAGCAGTTTGAGTACTTGTGGGTCCGACACGGACTCCGAATGACAAAATTATGACAGTTTTAGTGAACATCTCTCCATTCTATGGCAGTCCTTGAAAGTGCTTCATCTTCTCGTGCGCTTTTTGCCTGATTGCCCCAAAATTTCTTGTCATCTATAGAGGAGATATCATTTCCACATATATATTGACCGATGCCAGGAATGCCATTTTGTTCTTGGCTTTCACGCGCGTGAGTTATAGCATGCCATCCGGCGAAAACAAGAAGAATAAGGCATATAGCCGATGGATTTTCTTCAATTTACGGCCAAATGAGAATGCTCGGATCATAGAGCATGTGCAGAAAGGTACATTTGTCCCTACCACGGGGGTAATGTCTATAAGAAATATAATCTCTCGAATTTCCTTCAAAAGGATGTGCCAATGGGTTCAGAAACTTGTCTGAAAAACAACGACGAATGATGTTCTTTGACAGTCAGGGCCAAAAAGTCCTACTTAAGGCTGAATTTGAGGTTACTCTGGGCCTCCTGTCGCAAGCGGAGAGTATTTTCTGGATTCGCGCGCTCGCCGCGAGCAGTTTGAGTACTTGTGGGTCCCACACGGACTCAGAATGACAAAATTATGACCGTTTTAGTGAACATCTGTCCATGCTATGGTAGCCCTTGAAAGTACTTCATTTTCTCGTGCGCTTTTTGCCTGATTGCCCCAAAATTCCTTGTCCTCTATAGAGGAGATATCGTTTCCACATATATATTGACCGATGCCAAGAATACCCTATTGTTCTTGGCTTTCACGCGCGTGAGTTACAGCATGCCATCCGGCAAAAACAACGAGAATAAGGCATATAGCCGCTGGATTTTCCTCAATTTACGGCCAAATGAGATTGCTCGGATCATAGAGCATCTGCAGAAAGGTACGTTTGTCCCTACCAGGGGCGCTAATGTCTATAAGAAACATAATCTCTTGAATTTCCTTCTGAAGGAAGTGCCTATGGGTTGAGAAACTTGTCTGGAAAACAACGACGAATGATGTTCTTTGACTTTCAGGGGGGAAAAGTCCTGCTTAAGGCTGAATTTGAGGGTACTCCGGGCCTCCGGGCGCAAGCGGGGAGTATTTTCTGGATTCGCGTGCTCGCCGCGAGTAGTCTGAGTACTTGTGGGTCTGACACGGACTCCGAATGACAAAATTATGACCATTTTAGTGAACATCTCTCCATTCTATGGCAGTCCTTGAAAGTACTTCATCTTCTCGTGCGCTTTTTGCCTGATTTCCCCAAAATTTCTTGTCATCTATAGAGGAGATATCGTTTCCACATATATATTGACCGATGCCAGGAATGCCCTTTTGTTCTTGGCTTTCACGCGCGTGAGTTACAGCATGCCATCCGGCGAAAACAAGAAGAATAAGGCATATAGCCGATGGATTTTCTTGAATTTACGGCCAAATGAGATTGCTCGGATCATAGAGCATGTGCAGAAAGGTACGTTTGTCCCTACCAGGGGGGTATTGTCTATAAGTAACATAATCTCTCGAATTTCCTTCAAAAGGATGTGCCAATGGGTTCAGAAACTTGTCTGAAAAACAACGACGAATGATGTTCATTGATAGTTAGGGCCAAAAATTCCTACTTAAGGCTGAATTTGAGGTTACTCTGGGCCTCCTGTCGCAAGCGGAGAGTATTTTCTGGATTCGCGCGCTCGCCGCGACCAGTTTGAGTACTGTGGGTCCGACACGGACTACGAATGACAAAATTATGACCATTTTAGTGAACATCTCTCCATTCTATGGCAGTCCTTGAAAGTACTACATTTTCTCGTGCGCTTTTTGCCTGATTGTTCCAAAATTTCTTGTCCTCTATAGAGGAGATATCGTTTCCACATATATATTGACCAATGCCAGGAATGCCCTTTTGTTCTTGGCTTTCACGCGCATGAGTTACAACATGCCATCCGGCGAAAACAAGGAGAATAAGGCATATAGCCGCTGGATTTTCTTCAATTTACGGCCAAATGAGATTGCTCGGATCATAGAGCATCTGCAAAAAGGTACGTTTGTCCCTACCACGGGGGTAATGTCTATAAGAAACATAATCTCTCGAATTTCCTTCAAATGGAAGTGCTAATGGGTTCAGAAACTTGTCTGAAAAACAACGACGAATGATGTTCTTTGACTTTTAGGGCCAAAAATTCCTGCTTAAGGCTGAATTTGAGGGTACTCTGGGCCTCCTTGCACAAGCGAGAAGTACTTTCTGGATTCGCGCGCTCGCCGCGAGCAGTTTGAGTACTTGTGGGTTCGACACGGACTCCGAATGACAAAATTATGACCCTTTTAGTGGACATCTCTCCATTCTACGGCAGTCCTTGAAAGTACTACGTTTTCTCGTGCGCTATTCGCCTGACTGCCCCGAAATTTCTTGTCCTCTATAGAGGAGATATTGTTTCCACATATATATTCACTGATGCCAGGAATGCCCTTTTGTTCTTGGCTTTCACGCGCGTGAGTTACATCATGCTATCCGGCGAAAGCAAGGAGAATAAGGCATATACCCGCTGGATTTTCTTCAATTTACGGCCAAATGAGATTGCCTGGATCATAGAGCATCTGCAGAAAGGTACGTTTGTCCCTACCAGGGGGCTTATGTTTATAAGCAACATAATCTCTCGAATTTCCTTCAAAAGGAAGTGCCAATGGGTTCAGAAACTTGTCTGAAAAACAGCGACGAATGATGTTCTTTGACTTTTAGGGCCAAAAAGTCCTGCTTAAGGCTGAATTTGAGGGTACTCCGGGCCTCCTAGTGCAAGCGGGGAGTATTTTCTGGATTCGCGTGCTCGCCGCGAGCAGTTTGAGTACTTGTGGGTCCGACACGGACTCCGAATGACAAAATTATGACCGTTTTAGTGAACATCTCTCCATTCTATGGCAGTCCTTGAAAGTACTTCATTTTCTCGTGCGCTTTTTGCCTGATTGCCCCAAAATTTCTTGTCATCTATAGAGGAGATATCGTTTCCACATATATGTTGACCGATGCCAAGAATGCCCTTTTGTTCTTGGCTTTCACGCGCGTGAGTTACAGCATGCCATCCGGCGAAAACAAGAAGAATAAGGCATATAGCTGATGGATTTTCTTCAGTTTACGACCAAATGAGATTGCTCGGATCATAGAGCATGTGCAGAAAGGTACGTTTGTCCCTACGGGGGGGTAATGTCTATAAGAAACATAATCTCTCGAATTTCCTTCAAAAGGATGTGCCAATGGGTTCAGAAACTTGTCTGGAAAACAATGACGAATGATGTTCTTTGACTTTCAGGGCCAAAAAGTCCTACTTAAGGCTGAATTTGAGGTTACTCTGGGCCTCCTGGTGCAAGCGCGGAGTATTTTCTGGATTCGCGTGCTCGCCGCGAGCAGTTTGAGTACTTGTTGGTCCGACACGGACTCCGAATGACAAAATTATGACCAGTTTAGTGAACATCTCTCCATTCTATGGCAGTCCTTGAAAGTACTACATTTTCTGGTGCGCTTTTTGCCTGATTGTTAGAAAATTTCTTGTCCTCTATAGAGGAGATATCGTTTCCACATATATATTGACCGATGCCAGGAATGCCCTTTTGTTCTTGGCTTTCACGCGCATGAGTTACAGCATGCCATCCGGCGAAAACAAGGAGAATAAGGCATATAGCCGCTGGATTTTCTTCAATTTACGGCCAAATGAGATTCCTCGGATCATAGAGCATCTGCAGAAAGGTACGTTTGTCCCTACCAGGGGGTAATGTCTATAAGAAACATAATATCTAGAATTTCCTTCAAAAGGAAGTGCCAATGGGTTCAGAAACTTGTCTGAAAAACAATGACGAATGATGTTCTTTGACTTTCCGGGCCAAAAATTCCTGCTTAAGGCTGAATTTGAGGGTACTCTGGGCCTCCTGGCGCAAGCGGGGAGTAGTTTTTGGACTCGCGCACTCGCCGCGAGCAGTTTGAGTACTTGTGGGTTCGACACGGACTCCGAATGACAAAATTATGACCCTTTTAGTGAACATCTCTCCATTCTATGGCAGTCCTTGAAAGTACTACGTTTTCTCGTGCGCTATTTGCTTGACTGCCCCAAAATTTCTTGTCCTCTATAGAGGAGATATTGTTTCCACATATATATTCACTGATGCCAGGAATGCCCTTTTGTTCTTGGCTTTCACGCGCGTGAGTTACAGCATGCTATCCGGCGAAAGCAAGGAGAATAAGGCATATACCCGCTGGATTTTCTTCAATTTACGGCCAAATGAGATTGCCCGGATCATTGAGCATCTACAGAAAGGTATGTTTGTCCCTACCAGGGGGCTAATGTCTATAAGAAACATAATCTCTCGCATTTCCTTCAAAAGGAAGTGCCAATGGGTTCAGATACGTGTTTGAAAAACAGCGACGAATGATGTTCTTTGACTTTCAGGGCCAAAAAGTCCTGCTTAAGGCCGTATTTGAGGGTACTCCGAGCCTCCTGGCACAAGTGGGGAGTATTTTCTTGATTCGCGTGCTCGCCGCAAGCAGTTGGAGTACTTGTGGGTCCGACACGGACTCCGAATGACAAAATTATGACCGTTTTAGTGAACATCTCTCCGTTCTATGGCAGTCCTCGAAAGTACTTCATTTTCTCGTGCGCTTTTTGCCTGATTGCCCCAAAACTTCTTGTCCTCTATAGAGGAGATATCGTTTCCACATATATATTGACTGATACCAGGAATGCCCTTTTGTTCTTGGCTTTCACGCGTGTGAGTTACAGCATGCCATATGGCGAAAACAATGAGAATAAGGCATATAGCCGCTGGATTTTCTTTAATTTACGGCCAAATGAGATTTCCCGGATCATTGAGCATCTGCAGAAAGGTACGTTTGTCCCTACCAGAGGGGCTAATGTCTATAAGAAACATAATATCTCGATTTTCCTTCAAAAGGAAGTGCCAATGAGTTCAGAAACTTGTCTAAAAAACAATGACGAATGGTGTCCTTTGACTTTCCGGGCCAAAAGTCCTGCTTAAGGCTGAATTTGAGGTTACTACGGGCCTCTGGCGTAAGCGGGTGTATTTTCCGGATTCGCGCACTCGCCGAAAGCAGTTTGAGTACTTGTGGGTCCGACACGGACTCGAATGACAAAATTATGACCCTTTTAGTGAACATCTATCCATTCTATGGCAGCCCTTGAAAGTACTTCATTTTCTCATGCGCTATTTGCTTGATTTTCCCAAAATTTCTTGTCCTCTATAGAGAAGATATCGTTTCCACATATATATTGACAGATGCCAGGAATGCCCTTTTGTTCTTGGCTTTCCACAAAGCAAGGAGTGAGTTACGGCCAAATGAGATGCCATCATTGAGAAAACAAGGAGAATAAGGCATATAGCCATAATCTCGGATTTTCTTCAATTTCAGATACGTGTTTGACCAAATGAGATTGCTCGGATCATAGAGCATCCGCAGAAGGTACGCAAGCAGTTGAGTACTTGTGGGTCCCGGACCAATGATGCCCTTTTGTTCTTGGCTTTCGCGTGTGAGTTACAAGATGCCATATGGCGAAAACAATGAGAATAAGGCATATAGCCGCTGGATTTTCTTTAATTTACGGCCAAATGAGATTTCCCGGATCATTGAGCATCTGCAGAAAGGTACGTTTGTCCCTACCAGAGGGGCTAATGTCTATAAGAAACATAATCTCTCGATTTTCCTTCAAAAGGAAGTGCCAATGAGTTCAGAAACTTCTCTAAAAAACAGGGACGAATGGTGTCCTTTGACTTTCAGGGCCAAAAAGTCCTGCTTAAGGCTGAATTTGAGGTTACTACGGGCCTCCTGGGGTAAGCGGGGTGTATTTTCCGGATTCGCGCACTCGCCGCAAGCAGTTTGAGTACTTGTGGGTCCGACACGGACTCCGAATGACAAAATTATGACCGTTTTAGTGAACATCTATCCATTCTATGGCAGCCCTTGAAAGTACTTCATTTTCTCATGCGCTTTTTGCCTGATTTTCCCAAAATTTCTTGTCCTCTATAGAGAAGATATCGTTTCCACATATATATTGACAGATGCCAGGAATGCCCTTTTGTTCTTGGCTTTCACGCGCGTGAGTTACAGCATGCCATCCTGAGAAAACAAGGAGAATAAGGCATATAGCCACTGGATTTTCTTCAATTTACGACCAAATGAGATTGCTCGGATCATAGAGCATCTGCAGAAAGGTACGTTTGTCCCTACCAGGTGATAGAGGCGGGGGTGTCCCGATCTTTCAATGAGATGATAACTATCGATTTGGTGAAGATGACTTTGACGATCCGACTACAAACGTGCACGACATTGCGCCTTAGCAATCGCTAAACTAACTCCGAGAGGTTATTGACCACGCCGGAGCACAATCAACCTGACCACGAAGGTCTATTCCTGCAAGCAATCGAAGAACAAGCAAGAATATGATAAAAGCAATCTGAATATTGCAGTATATATGAAGTATTGATAAAGGCGGGGATCCGTAAACGGTCTTGGTGCAGTCGTTGGACACAAACGAAGTACAAGTTGCAATGGCTAACTTTAACTAAACAAATCCCAAGGAAAAAGCTACTAGATGGATCTACTTATATAGGAGCAAGGGGTGGCAGCCAAGGAGGTGGGAGGACGTCCCAAGGCAGCCTAAAACTAACCCTAGGTCGTACAAGGCTAATGGGCCCAAGTGGAGGTGACGTAACACCTTTGGACTTGTAGTTTGACTCGGATTCAGTGCAGCGTCGATTGTTTAGCCCATAACTCAACGCTCCGGACGGATTTTAAGGTGATTCCAATTGTGCTAGAAAGAGCATGAAATCTACTTTCCAACAAAAAGAATCACCCAATTCGAGTCCGTATGAAAAAAGTTGTTGGCGTTTTGAGTCGGTATGTGCATGCAGTCCGAATCTGAATCTAGAACGTGAGAGACTTGGACTCTATCTGCTCTTGGCCCAAAAGTGACGTGAGAAGACTTTTTGAACAGCACCTAAACTTCTCCTTTTCCCTTATCTTCATATGTGGATTGTACAAATGTCCCATACACCTGCAATTAGACAAAACACAAAAGTATGTGAAGTATTTTTGTTCTGGATAACATAAATATATTATTGAATAGTTTGCGCTAGAAATCACCTGACAAATATGCATGTATGCAATATTTTTGGTCTTATCCAAGGTAGTCATGTCCTCATCACCAGGGGGGCTAATGTCTATAAGAAACATAATCTCTCGAATTTCCTTCAGAAGGAAGTGCCAATGGGTTCAGAAACTTGTCTGGAAAACAACGACGAATGATGTTCTTTGAGTTTCAGGGCCAAAAAGTCCTGCTTAAGGATGAATTTGAGGGTACTCCGGACCTCCTGGCGCAAGAGGGGAGTATTTTCTGGATTCACGTGCTCGCCGCGAGCAGTCTGAGTACTTGTGGGTCTGACACGGACTCCGAATGACAAAATTATGACCGTTTTAGTCAACATCTCTCCGTTCTATGGCAGTCCTTGAAAGTACTACATTTTCTCGTGCGCTTTTTGCCTGACTGCCCCCAAAAGTGTCCCGTCTTTCGATGAGATGGTGGATTTCGCTTTGGTGGAAGTCGACTTTGACGATCCGACTACGAACGTGCGAGGACATCGCGCCTTAGCAATCGCTAAACCAACTCCGGGAGGTTATTGACCACGCAGGAGCACGATCAACCTGACCACGAGGGTCTGTTTCCTGCGAGCAAACGAAGAACAAGCAAGAAACTGAGATTGCAATCTGGATATTGCGAATATAAGATGAAAGCTTTATTGATCAAGGTGGGGTTCTATGACGCCTTTGTCTGGTCGTTGAACACAAACGAAGTACGCGAAGTTGCAGCTATGGCGAACTTTTAATCTAAACAAAACCCAAAGTCTAAACGGTGCCCTAAGGGCTGTATATATGGAGGAAGAGGGGGTGAATTTCGTGGCCCTTGGTGGAGGGGTCCGAAACTAACCCTATATCTTGTTTCCCCACACATGCGGACTCTAAAAATAGCATATACTTATGTATTTCGAAATTACATGGGTCTGGCCCAATAATAAGGTGATGAAGCACCTAGAATAGTCTCTGGACGAAATTTATGAAGTGGCATCTTGTATATTTCGTCCAAGGCTTCATGCACTCATATGGTGGCTTCAAAGTCCTGAAATCATCACTTGTAACTCCGTTTTTGTCCCCCTTGCACATGCCATCATCTCCATGCTTGTTCTTGCTCCAATGTTCATCCTTCTCCAAGCTAGGCCCTTCATTTGTAAGCAAAACAAATGTATCCAATTTAGGCAGCATTATATTCTCATGAACATTAGAATCATTACCAAGAAATGAAAGTACCTGGTAATTTTGTTGGCGTGCGCGAGCTCTAGTAATTGGTACAGTATGTATAGCAGCAGGGGCTGTGGGTGTAACAATGGTATTGATGTCCTCATCATCCTCACCTTCTTGAAGTGAAGTCGTCCTCCACGGAAGTTCATCTTCCTCATCCAAATATGGCTTCAAATCTGCAATGTTAAAAGTGGGACTAACCCCAAAATCTGCAGGCAGCTCAAGTTTATATGCATTATCATTTACTTTCTCCAACACCTTAAAGGGACGACCAGCACGTGGCATTAGCTTTGATTTGCGCAAATCAGGAAATCTATCTGATGCGGAGCATCCTACGGACATCACCATGTCAAGAGCCCATTTGGCAAGTGACACGTGCGACATCTACTTCACACACATAAAGGTGAATCATCTCCTTTACACGTGCTCACTTGACCCCTTCGAGGATGGCATACTACTTGACACTTCTCCCGTGTGCATGCATAGTTATTGTCGGAACTTCACGGACGACGAGGAGGAGTGCAAGCGCCAAGGAACGACTACACCATCCGCGAGGGAAGCGTGGAAGAGAAGACGGAAGAAAGGAGAAGAAGACGGAGCAGCGGCTGAAGCTAGCCCGGACATCCGGACCGCCGTCCGGATCATCCGGACCCAGCCGGATCATCCGGGCCCCCCTCCGGATCATCCGGATAACCGCTACCGAGGATACCCGGTTTCTCCTGGCCGGATCATCCGGGCCCTCCCGGATCATCCGGACGACGACCGGATCATCCGGACCCCCATCCGGATCATCCGGGCCTTGCCTTCGTGCAACGCTTCGGGCCGAGGCCCATGTACCCATTCGCCTCACTTACCCCTTCACCCACTAGACTATAAATAGACCTCCTCCACCTCCTTTCTAGGGTTAGCAAATATGATAGCTCATTCTTAGGTGAGCTTTGCTCCTACCTCTACTCTTGAGAGAGAGACTACCACTCCCATGGAGTTCAAGACCTCCATGTGAGAAGATCTCGGGATATCATCAAGACCCCTTGTGGGAAGATCCATCTAGGATATCATCAAGACCTCCTCTTGGAGATGAACCTTACCTTGTATCTTTCCTTTCTTGTTCATGTACCTTGTGATCTTGTGTGTTTGATTGTCTAGTGGATGTGTGATTTGGACTTGTTCTTGAGTGTTTCCCTTGTGATTTCTCCCGCTCTTCCCGTGTTCATCGTGTTCTTCGAGGATCCCACTCCAAACGTGAAAGATCGTCGCTATAGGGTTCCACCCTACATCATATGGTATCATGAGCCACGTTGATCACGTTTTTGGAGCCCCTACCCCGTGTTTTCTAGCTTGATTTTGTTGATTTCGTCCCAAATCCGAAAATCCCCACCAAAAATAGCCCCAAAATATTTTGTGATTTGTTGGTTTGATGATCTTTTGTTGATTTTGATCCGTGGATTTGCTTGGTTTCAAGTGGATCTAGCATTTCCCCAAGTTTCCCACCTTCCATCCACGAAATCTTATCAATTTTGACCCCAAAATCCCCAAATTGCGCCCAAAAATTCGTCCCCGAGAGGAAATCCTGAGCAGTTTGACTTGCCCGGATCATCCGGGCCTTCTCCCGGATCATCCGGACACCTCCCGGATCAGTTGGACGCCCCCCCGGACGTCCGGATACCCCACGCACCCAGAAAACAGAACCGGAGGTGACGAACCCGGATCATCCGGATGTCCTCCTGGATCATACGGACATATCCTGGATGAGCTAGACCTCCTCCCGGATGTCCGGTTAACCCTGACACTGACTCGGCTAAAATCTTGTTTTGGCCGTAACTAATTCATCCGAACTCCGTTTTTGATGTTCTTTATCTCATTTTGAAGCTATTGACATCCCCCATCCCACAAAAATACCACCAACATCATTTGACTCCATCATATTTTCTGAAATTTGGCAAGTTTGCCTAGGCCCTCCACCATATCATCCGCATTACCACCACCGACTTCCGCAACCTAACCCATTTTGTTCCCCATTGCATATGTGGTTGTTTAAGTTGTGACTAGAGTCTCCTAAGGTGTTTCGGCTACTTAGGGACAATGACTTCTTCATCAACCACCACCACCACTTCCGCATAGACGTGCCCACCATACAATTCCACCCCAACTTAACCCAATTTTGTTTGAGTTGTGGCTTGTGTCTCCTAAGGTGTTTCAGCTACTTAGGGACGGCAACTTCAACTCTGACTCGTGTATAGCCCATCATTCCACTTCCGCATTGCCTAGTGCAACACCACCACCGCTTTCCGCTACCACCATTTGACATTTGTCATTTGAGATTTTGAGTTTGCGGTTTTTCCATTTCCTAAGGTGTTTCGGCTACTTAGGGACGAGTCTACATCATCTTGGTATCTACACCAAGAACACCGCCACTCATCATCGCAAAGGACGGTAACCTCGACAACACCTTTGTATATTCCCTTGCAATTGCATTGTTAACCGCTAGCCCATTTTGCGTTACTTGCCTATCAAGACTAGCCATTTGAGTATTGCCGGCAACGTGACTTGTGCACATTAGTGGTCTACACCATCAATTGCATACATACCATATCATCTTGGTAACATATCATCCATTGTGCCTCAAGTTTGTTCCCGCATATACACAATTGCTATCTTGGTTTGTGCATTGTGCAAAAGTGGCCAAAAAAAGAGAGAATAAAGCTTTTAAGCAAAAGAAAAAGAGCAAAGAGCATGTAAGCAATAGCCATAGAATCACAATATATCATACGGTATCATATTTGATCATCTTGGATCATTGTGTGAGAAACACTGGGAACCATACATATATAGCATACTTGGGATAGAAAGTTTATCCATTTTGCATCTTATAGGTTGTGCACAAGTGTCGTATCCTCCTATTGAGCAATCGTGCTAGCGTCTCTCTTGAGTTGTGCAGCACGAGTGTTTTCCGTGGATTCCACATTTTGTGCTCATTCCTTGGTTGCACGACCCCATTTATCTATCCGTGTGTGTGTTTCGGTGAGCCACATATTGCTATTGGTCTACTTCTTTCGCTTGCAAATTTGTGAATCTCTTTCAACATTATTGACACTTGCTAACATTTTGCATCAAATTTTTGTGCCACTATCCTCACCGAGCTCTACCATAAGCTTTACTTGATCGCTGTGAGTGAACAAGTCCGGTACCAATTCCACTATTCAAGGTGGCGAGCAAGGATGATGCTTCCATCTTTGGAGGCGAGAGTGATGATGTGCCATCTTCGGCCTTCATCTACGGCGACGGTGACGAGATGATCGAGCATGGGATTTTCCCTTCGGTCATGGAGGAGAGTGATGATGTGCCATCTTCGGCCTTCATCCACGGCGACAACGATGAGATGGTTGAGCATGGGATCTTCCCTTCGACCACGGCAACGTATGATGACTTGAGTGACTTGTGCCACCATATTGAGAGTGAGAGTGACTTCACCACTAGCCCCATATATGATGAGTTGCCACAATTCCCATGTGAGGAGAGCCACAACCCCCACCACTTGAGTGAGATGAGTGACTCTACCATACGTGAGTTTGAGTGCACCTATTTTGAGGGAGTGAGTGAACCACCACATAGAGAGAGTGAGATAGTTGATAGGTCTCGTGAGGCCATTTGCATTTCTAACAACTTGACCTCTACCTCTATTGTGTCTTCTCGTTTGGTGCTAGGTCCCATTTATGATGACGCGCCGATCCTCGACGACTTCGTCCTCCCTTTGGACAAGATGATGGCCATGGTGGATTATGATGCACCGCCCACATGGTTCCATCAAGATGATGATGATGACCACCATTTGGTCTTTCCCACCTCACCTACACCACTTGACTGGAAGGACAAAGGTATCATAGGTGAAGGTGATGCTCTAGTCCCACTAGTGGACATTCTTGACAGTGATTGCTTGCATGATGTTGATCCACCTATCGCCATGCTTCATGCTAGTATGATTTCCCCATGCGATGATTTGCCCATTTATGATGAGTATGATGATTCTATTGTGGAGTCTATTAGTTGTGATGCCATGTTACATAGGATTTCTTGTGACAATTCTTTAGGTCACATCATGTTTGATAATCCGCTTGACTTGTCATATGCTATGCATGAGATCAACCATATGTCTTATTTGCAATCTCTTCATAGTGACTATGCATATGCCATTAAAATAAACCCAATTTGCACATATGGCATAGATGACAAGCCCATGGTTATTGGCATTTGTTTCTCTTGTGATGATATTGATATGCTCCCTTTGCATCATTTATCTCATATGCCATGCCATGACCACCTAGCTTCGGATATGCATTGTTTTGGATGTTGTCCATTTTCCTCCATATGATGTTTCCGATATTGCTCATGCGGAGACCACCATAGTTTCCTCATACATTTTAGGAGATTTTGACCCATCCCATCCATTGCATGATCCCAATACTTGTGTGCACCATATGCTCCCCATGAATAAACATGCTTTTGATGTGCCATATACTTGTTTGCTCAATTTGTGTCCCCATCGTGTCATACATAATAACTATTCTTTCATGATGGATGACATGTTCTTATACCATGCATCAAATTTCTTTGAGCGATGCTTATCTTGTGCTAACTCACACGTGCACATACACATCATGATGAATGATGTGTACATTTACCACACACATTTGTGTCTCTTTTGTGTAGGTACCCATGAATACTTGTCAACTTCGCAATCCCACGAGTTGACAAAATGATCTCATGAGAGCAATGACGATTTGGGATCCCGTGGACTATCCTTACCACCGTTCCCTTCGCGCAAGGACTACGCGCAACTCCTCTACTTGGCTCTCACATGGCTATGGGCCATTTACCACTTCTCACATTATGCTCATTTTACCGTGTTCACTTTGCATGCTATGCTTGATTCTATGCCTTTGCCATGCAATTGTGACCCTTGTTTACATCTACCCATGATTCTCCATTATGATATTACTATGTGTATTTGCATGCTTGGTGGAGATCCTTGTTGCTTTTGCCATGTTTATCATGTGCGACATTATATTGATGCTTGTTGTGTTGGGAGAGTCATGATGACCCATTGCTATTCACATATGGCCTCTTGCCAATACATTCATGATATTGTACTCATATCTTGCTTTCATGCTTGTGCTATGACTTGTGAATTATTCATGCCCACTATTTGCACCAATGACATGTTTGCCATGATTCCTCCTAGTATGTTGCATCTTCGCACTACTAGCTTGCTTGATTTGATAGCTATGAATGCTCGCTATATTGCATCACCCATGTTCCACTACTTGCTTTCTTGGGTTGATGACATATATGCTCATGCCTCTCACATGATATATCTTGATCATTGTCTCTTGTGTTATAAGTGCTCATCTCACGCGGTTGATGAAAACCATCTATATGCTTTGCACATGATTCATATTGATTCGTGTCATATATCTCCATGTGTTGCCTCTCTCATGCTAGATTTGCCATGTAGTGAGTGCAACAATGCTTATAATCTTGCTCGTGAGATTGCCCCCATAGCATTCTCACACATGTTTGGAGATTTTGACATATTCCTTGTGAAGCATGCTTGTATTATCTCTTTGCACCATATACCTAGTGCCGTGAATATCGCCATTGTTGCATCATATTACTCATGCACTTGTGCTTCTAATGGTTATGTGCAAGAGAAGAGAACCATCATGATGGATGATGTGTTTGTCTACCATGTGCATACGTTCTTTGTTTTGTTGTGTGCATGTGTAGGATACTTGGACTTCGTGTCGACTTCCACTTCACGTGAGTTGACCATTCGAGCTCTTGAGAGCGAGCCTCATACAATCGATCGCGACACGCTTCTACACCATACTTCCTACCACTTTGACATTGTGAAGAACGCACAAGGACATGCTTTCGAGGTGATGTCCTTCTATCTCGAGAACACCCAAACCATGAGCATGCATATTGTGGATCATACTTCATGTGTTGCTTGCTCCACGACACTTTGCACACATGCTAGCGATGTTGCTTCGACTTCTCATTACGACATTGCCATGCCCCATGACATATATGCCTTGTGTGTTGCATCTAGTTCTTCACATATACCATGTCCCTTTGCTTATCACACGCTTGACTTGATTGCCTCACACATGATGAACAATTGCTCTTTCCATTGTGTTGAGTGCCACGATATCTTCACTACACCCTATGCACGTTATGCTTGGATTGTCTTGCACTTGCCCCATGTGTTTAGACATTTCACTTTATTTGGTGTTGTGAATGACTCTTATGCCTACCATAGACCGTTCATTGAGCTCTTTATGCATGCTTGCTATGACCTTGAGGTAGATGCTTGTTCACTTATCACATATATTTGCATCTTGACCTCCCATTTACATGCTTGTTCCCATGATGTACTTGATTATGCTCAATTTATATGTCCAAATGTCATGACACACTTCTTTGTCAAACCATATGCTATGCTTGACGACAACACTTGTTGGGTGAATCACCTCTTGAATGCTTCGTTTTGCTCTTACGACAACCACTTTTGTTTTTCCAAGTGCTTGTTATCTTTGCTACTTTTGAAGGAATTACAAGACGGTGCGACATTGGAGAGTGCCCATTTGGAACTTCAAGATGACAAGAACTTGGTGATCGACCACTTCTACACGGCAACGCCATCTCTTTCCCATGGTGATTTGGTTTTCGATCCGAGGTCGGATCTTTCCCAAGGGGGAGGGGATGATGCGGAGCATCCTACGGACATCACCATGTCAAGAGCCCATTTGGCAAGTGACACGTGCGACATCTACTTCACACACACAAAGGTGAATCATCTCCTTTACACGTGCTCACTTGACCCCTTCGAGGATGGCATACTACTTGACACTTCTCCCGTGTGCATGCATAGGTATTGATGCGGAGCATCCTTCCATCATCCCCATGGACTCTACATCAACACCTTCAACCCCACAAGGACCTATGACTCGAGCACGTGCAAGAGCTCTTGAAACCGAGGTGACATCACTTTTCTCACAATTCCCTTTCGATTCACATGAGACATGGTTACTACCTCAAACAGAAACACTATGCATACTCAGGTACAAGGAGTCGACCATGAAGAAGCTAGGAAGCAAGGAGAACCGGAAGCGAAAGGCGTGCATGAAGACGGAGAGGAAAAATTACCAAGGACCAGGATGCCCGGACGATCCGGACCCCGGCCCGGACGATCCGGACAGAGCCCGGACGATCCGGACCCAAGCCCGGACGATCCGGCTAAATCACCTGCAGACTCCCGAAGCTCAAACCTGAAGCCGGATCATCCGGACCCCGTCCCGGATCATCCGGACCTAGAGCCGGACATCCGGCCCGTCGCCGCCACCAGCCGAGCCTCCAGCTCATCCAGGCCACCACCCGGATCATCCGGACCAGCCCGGATCATCCGGACCCCCGTCCGGATCATCCGCCAGCACTGTCAATGCGCGTGTTGGGCTGAGCCCATGTACCCCTTCGCCCCAAGTCTATAAATAGGACCCCTCTCCTCACTTTGAGACTTAGCGTTGATTTAGCTCTGTTAGAGATAGAGCTTGCTCATCTATCGGATCTCCTCCTCGTGAGAGACCGCGGCCTCTTCGAAGAAGATCCTCTCGGATTCAAGACCCCTTTACGGGAAGATCCCCTCGTGGATTCAAGACCTCCTCTCGGAGAAGAACGGTTACCCTTGTATCTTTCCTTTGTTGATTTTGGACCATGTATTACTCGTGCTTCGATGATCTAGACCTTGTGTGATTGATCTCTTGTCGGTTGAGTGTCTCTCTCGTTCTTCCCCGTGATTTCCTCGTGTTCTTCCGCGCGTTCTTCGTGTTCCCTCCGTAGGATCCCCTCCAAACGTGAATGATCGACGAATTAGGGTTCCACCCTACATCATATGGTATCATGAGCCACGTTTATCACGTATTTGGAGTCCCTCCCACCGTTTTCTAGCCTTCTTTTGCTTGATTTCGTCCTAAATCCGAAAATCCCCACCAAAAACAGCCCCCAAATTTTTTTGTGATTTGTTGGTTTGATGATGTTTTGTTGATTTTGATCCATGGATTTGCTTGGTTTCAAGTGTATCTAGCATCTCCCCAAGTTTCCCCACCTTCCATCCACGAAATCTCGTCAATTTTGACCCCAAAATCCCCAAATTCCGCCCAAAAAATTCGTCCCCGAGAGGAAATCCCGAGCAGTTTGACTTGCCCGGATCATCCGGACAACCCCCGGATCAGCTGGACGCCCCCCCCCGGACGTCCGGATAACCCCACGCGCCCAAATTCCCGAACCGGAGCTGACGAACCCGGATCATCCGGATTTCCTCCCGGATCATCCGGACCTAGCCCGGATCATCCGGACCTCCTCCCGGATGTCCGGTTAACCCTGACCCTCCTTCGGCTGAAATTTTGTTTTGGTCATAACTAATTCATCCGGAGTCCGATTTTGACGTTCTTTAGCTCGTTTTGAAGCTCTTGACATCCCCCATCCTACAAAAATACCACCAACATCATTTGACTCCATCAAATTTTCTGAAATTTGGCAAGTTTGCCTAGGCCCTCCACCATATCATCCGCATTACCACCACCGACTTCCGCAACCTAACCCATTTTGTTCCCCATTGCATTTGAGGTTGTTTGAGTAGTGACTTGAGTCTCCTAAGGTGTTTCGGCTACTTAGGGACGGTTGCTTCTTCATCAACCACCACCACCACTTCCGCATAACCTTGCCCACCATACAATTCCACGCCAACTTAACCCCATTGTTGTTTGAGCTTGTTCGAGTTGTGGCTTGTGTGTCCTAAGGTGTTTCGGCTACTTAGGGACGACAACTTTAACTCCGACTCGTGTATAGCCCATCATTCCACTTGCGCATTGCCAAGAGCAAACCACCACCGCTTTCCGCTACCACCATTTTGACATTTGTCATTTGAGATTTTGAGTTTGCGGTTTTTTCGTTTCCTAAGGTGTTTCGGCTACTTAGGGGCGAGTCTACATCATCTTTGTATCTACACCAAGAACACCGCCACTCATCATTGCAAAGGACGGTAACCTCGACGACACCATTGTATATTCCCTTGCAATTGCATTGTTAACCCTTAGCCCATTTTGCGTTACTTCCCTATCGAGACTAGCCATTTGAGTATTGCCGGCAACGTTACTTGTGCACATTAGTGATCCACCATCCATTGCATACATACCATATCATCTTGGTATCATATCATCCATTGTGCCTCAAGTTTGTTCCCGCATATACACAATTGCTATCTTGGTTTGTGCATTGTGCAAAAGTGGCCATAGAAAAAAAAGAGAAAAAGCTTTTAAGCAAAAAGAGAGCAAAGAGCTCGTGAGCAAGTGCCATAGCATCATACCCCATTGCACATAAGGTTGTCAAATCTACATCATATGATATCATGCTCGAGAGAAACACCGGGAACAATACATACATAGCATACTTGGGATAGAAGTTTATCCATTTCGCATCTATAGGTTGTGCACAACTGTCGTATCCGCCTATTGAGCAATCGTGCTAGCGTCTCTCTTGAGTTGTGCAACACGAGTGTTTTCCGTGGATTCCACATTTTGTGCTCATTCCTTGGTTGCACGACCCCATTTATCTATCCGTGTGTGTGTTTCCGTGTACCTTTCTTTGCTATTGGTCCATTTGTCTCACTTGCGAATTTGTGAATCTTTTTCAACATTATTGACTCTTGCTAACATTTTGCATTAAATTTTTGTGCCACTATCCTCACCGAGCTCCACTATAAGCCTTACTTGTGTAGGTGTGAGAATCGACAAGGATTGGTACCAATAGTGCTATTTCATTGTCCGCATTTGAGTGAACTTGAATCTTCAACTTTGGTCAAAGGTACATTGGTATTGGTTCTTCTCTTTCTCCCACTCATATTTGCCCGAGTCTTGTGATGGATAGGCAAGGCATTTCCTCTCCGGTATACGACAACAACGACGGCGTGAACAACTACATCACCAAAAGTTCCATCTTCGGACTACAACGACAAATGCAAGGTGCACAATCAAGATTGCAAGATCGCATTGAGAACCTCTCCATCGACATTTTCCACTCCGAAGCAAGGAAAAGGGACTACATCGACAACAAGCTTGCCGCACAAAAGGAGGAGCAAGATGCGAGGATGGAAGAGATTCGGGCCTTGATCAAGTCTTCTTCCACTTCATCATCCTCAAGACGACGACGGTCAAGCCACAATCTTCGGAGCGCGAAAAAGATGAAAGTGCAAATCGTCCTCGTCCACATCTACATGGCGATCACCATCACGTTCATGATCATCACCGCCATGAAGGGCAAGTCACCTCCAAGCATCATGTGCACGACGACGACGAACGACATCTACTACGAGCTCAAGCATGACAACGACATCATCATCATGAAGATGCTCCACAAGCGCAAATGCACAAGTCCCAACAAGCCCTACTTCACGCCAAGTCCAAGCTTCAAGAGCACAAAAGAAGACCGCGAGACGACCACCACCAAGACGGCGCTACGGCTACACCAACCACTTTGGCATCTTCGCCAAGTGCTATCAAGGCATCTTCGCCTTTGGATGTACGGCATCTTCGCCTACTTCCCACGAGTACGCCTACATCGACTTCATCAAGTCCAAGGCGACCACCTACGAGCGAGGGTGACACTTCCATCTTCGGAAGCCCCTCAGGGAAGATGGCCGAGCATGGGACACTCCCTTCGGTCATGGAGACGAGCTACGAGGTGCCACATCATATGGGCCTCCAACCACAAGACGGTGACAAGAAGGTTGAGCATGGGACTACCTCTTCAACCAAGGCGACGATAGGAGTTGAGCATGGAGACATTTGCACCTACATCTCTCCGACACCCACATATGTCGAGATGCCCCATTTGTCATGTGAGGAGAGCCACCACCACATGAGTGACATGAGTGATTCCACCATATGTGACATTGAGAGCATTTCCTATGAGAGGATGAGTGTGACCACCACTAGCCCCACACATGAGAGCATGCCACACATCCTATGTGAGGTGGAGCGCCATTTGAGTGACTCCACCAAACATATGAGTGAGAGCATCCTTGAGGGAGTGAGTGAGCCACAACACTTAGAGAGTGAGGTAGTTGACACAGCACGTGAGGCCACTTTGATTTCTAATGACTTACCCTTTACTCCTTGTGTGTTTTCTCCTTTGGTGCTAGGTCTCCTACATGATGACACGCCTACCATTGATGAGTCCATACCTCCTATGGAGACGAAGATGGCCATGATGGACGATGATGCACCACCCACATGGTTCCATCAAGATGAACATGACAACGAGACAATCTTCCACACCCCACCTAAAACACATGAGCGACACTCCAAAGGTAACATAGGTGATGGTGCTTCTCTTGTCCCACTAGTGGACTCTCTTGACGATGATTGCTCCCATGATGATGACCCACCTATTACCATGCTTCATGCTAGTGAGACTTCTTCATGCCTTGACTTACCTATTTATGATGAATATGATGATGAGCATGTTGAGTTGCCTAGTTGTGATGCTATGCTTCATAGGATATCATGTGAAAATTCTATTGGTCACTTCATGTTTGACAATCCATTGAACTTGTCATATGCTATGAGTGAGATCTCCCATATGCATTCCATGACTACGTGCACCTTATGCATTCCATGAATAACAATGCTCTCACTATTTCTCATGATGCATTACATCCTTTGAGTCTCCATTATGCTATACATCATAACAAACCTCTCATGATGGATGACATGTTTCTATATCACGCATCTCATTTATTTGAGCGTTGGATATTTGGTCCTAACAAACACACGCACGTGCGCATCATGATGGATGATGTGTACATCTACCATGCACACATAATTTTCCCTTTGCCTTTGTTTTGTGTAGGTACTCACGTATACTCGTCAACCTCTCAATCCCAAGAGTTGACGAAACGAGCTCTTGAGAGCAAGGATGCTTTGGGATCCCGTGGACTATCCTTACCACCGCCCCCTTCGCGCAAGGACTACGTGCAACTTCTCTACTTGGCTCTCACACGGCTATGGAATATTTACCACTTGTCACCTTATGCTCATTTTACCGTGTTCACTTTGCATGCTATGCTTGCTTCTATGCCCTTGCCATGCAATTGTGACCCTTGCTTGCATCTACCCATGATTCACCATTATGCTACTTCTATGTGTATTTGCATGCTTGGTGGAGATCCTTGTTGCTATTGCCATGTTTATCATGTGCCGCATACTATTGATGCTTGTTGTGTTGGGAGAGTCATGATGCCCCATTGCTATGTACATATGGTCTCTCGCCAATACATTGATAACATTTTACTCACATCTTGCTTTCATGCTTGTGCTATGACATGTGAATTATTCATGCCCACTATTTGCACACATGACATGCTTGCCATGATTCCTCCTAGTATGTTGCATCTTCGCACTACTAGCTTGCTTAACTTGATTGCTATGATTGCTTGCTATGTTGCATCACCCATGTTCCACTATGACTTGCTTTCTTGGGTTGATGACATATATGCTCATGCCTCTCACTTGATTTGTCATGATCATTGTCTCTTGTCTCCATTAGTTGCATCTCTCATATCACCTTGTATTGAGTGCCAACTTGCTATGCTTATTGATCTCGGAGACTTGGACACTATACTTGTGATGCATGCTTGTTTGATTGAGCCTCTTGTATTTTGATGTTCTTACATCAATGCCTCCATACTTTGAAATGCTCCCTTGTACTTTCTTATGATGAGCATGATGGATACACTTGTTCGGTATCTTACCACACGAATGATAGGTTTTGCATTTCCGCTAACCTCATTTGTTTTTCCGAGTGTTTGTCATGTCCTTTCATTTTGGAGGTTTCACAAGGCGATGCCGTTATGCGACGTTTTGGTTACGTGAAGGCATACATGATGTGCGACACCAACATTTTTGACATTCTAATAAAGGTGAACTCCTTCTCTTTGAGCGATCCTCAAATAGGCATATTGGATGGGTCACTCTTTCATTGTTGTTTCCTTCTTGTTGTCTACATGATACATCTCGTGAAAGGAGGAGCGACATTGGAGATTGGCTACATGGACCTTCACATTGAGGAGCGCTTGCACTTATTGGATGCACCTTCGGCACTCCACTCATGCCTCGACATCGAGCTTGGGTACACCAACACCTCCATATTTGTTGATTGTGCTCATACATGTCATGCTCAATGGACATATCATACTCACCACAAGTTTGCACCCCCATGCATGGATTGACTCACATTGTGCTTGTCTTGTTGCATCTATTTCCATGTCATCCATGATATATGAGCTTGTTCATTTCCTTAGCCAATTTGTTGTGATCTTCCTTGATGACATATTCATACATCATGATCATATTGTCCACCATCAATTTCATGATAGCTTACGCATATTGAGCATCCATTGCCATATTCATGCTATTGATGAACCATCCCTCTATGACATCATTTTGCACAATGGTAGAATTTGTCGCTTTGTGCACCATGCTAATTATCCCATGAATGCTTTACATATCATTCTATGTCATCTTGATAAGCTTCATGCGCTTTGTCATGCAATATCCATTCGCACGGACTCTTGCTTAATTGATGGACAGTTTGTGTGCGCTAACCATTGTATTTCCAAGTGTACTTTATGTTTGATCATTTTGCATGTACCACATACCGGAGACACCTTGGAGTACTCGGAGTGCGCAATGCCTTCCCCTACGTCCCGCTACAAGTCCGTCCACGACACCCGTTTCCATGGTGATGAGGATCACGATCCGAGGTCGGATCTTTCCCAAGGGAGGGGGATATGATGCGGAGCATCCCACGTTCATCCCCATGTACACTCCGACTACTCTCCAAGCCCCAAGGATACATAAGATGAGACCTCGACTATGCGCCATTGGACACAAGGTGAATTCACTCCTCTTCGAACCGTCACTTCCTGCATATGAGACACGGCTACTACCTCATGCATGGACCTTGCATACACTCAGGTACAACCAAGATGACCATGGAGAATCCAAGGACCAAGGCCAAGCATGGAAGAGGAGAAGGAAGAAGAAGAATGGAGCAAGGCCGAGTTGCCGGATCATCTGGACACCCACCGGATCATCCGGGTCCAGCCGGATCATCCGGACCCTCCCCCGGATCATCCGGGCATCGGCGCCGAAGACTACAGAAGCCCCTCGACGAAGCCAGATCATCCGGACGGTCGCCCGGATCATCCGGACCCCCGACACCCGGATCATCCGGGCCGCCATCCGGATCATCTGGACCCCGCCTGTGTGCGCGACTTGGGCCGAGGCCCGTGTACCCCTTCGCCCCTCACTTACCCCTTCGTGGCTTAGCACTATAAATAGACCTCCTCCTCCCCACTTTGAGGGTTAGCGTTGATTTAGCTCAAGTTAGAGATAGAGCTACGCTCATCTATCGGATCTCCTCCTTGTGAGAGACCGCGGCCTCTTCGGAGAAGATCCTCTCGGATACAAGACCCCTTTCCGGGAAGATCCCCTCGTGGATTCAAGGCCTCCTCTTGGAGATGAACGGTTCCTTTGTATCCTTACCCTAGTTGACCATGTATCTTGTGGATCTCGTGTGTGTATGTTGATCTAGCACTTGTGTGATCGATTCCTTATTGGTTGAGTGATTCTCTCTCGTTTTCCCCGTGTTTCCCCTCGTGCTTCCGCGTGTTCTTCGTGTTTCCTCCGTAGGATCCCCTCCAAACGTGAAAGATCGATGAATTAGGGTTCCACCCTACATCAGGTGCGCTCTTGGCAGATAGTGGAGGTTGTGCCTGCTTTCTTGTATCACGGCTGGAGGTAGCAGCTGATGGAGGTGCTGGTGTAGTGGAAGTAGAGGATGCACGTGGTGTCCATGATGAAAGTCGACCTGCAGAGAAGTTAGTTCGCGCCAATGCTTGTCGATCCTGCACTTCACGTTCAGCTTTAGAAGCAAGATGGAATAAACGAGTGATATTAGTATACTCCTTATACTCTAGAATGGTCTGAATCTCTCTATTTAATCCACCTATAAAACATGCAAGCATAGCTTCATTCTCCTCAACAATACCACATCCAATCATGCTAGTTTGTAATTCCTGATAATATTCTTCTACAGAATTTTTTCCTTGTCTTAAACGCTGCAATTTTTGAAGCAATTCACGTTGATAATACGGTGGAACCCAACGAGTACGCATAGCAGTTTTCAAAGCAGCCCAAGTAGCGGGAATAGGATATAATCTACAATGTTCAGACCACCATACACATGCAAAACTAGTGAAAGCACAAACAGCAGCAGCAACCCGTCTCTCCTCGGGATATTGTAAACATGTAAAACGTTGTTCAGTTTCTAACTCCCAAGTAAGATATATACCAGGAACATATCTACCCCCAAATGGTGGAATATTTAATTTCAGTTTAGGAATATGGACATCATCTCGTGCCTGAGGTGGTGGTGCAGGCCTACCATTACGAATATATACCGAGGTCGACTGCCTGGTGGTGGTTTGGTGGTTGCACGTAGTTCTGATTTTGATCAACCTCATCCTCATAATCTCCCACATACTCATCATCCTCCTCGGTACCATCAGCAGCAGTAGCAGGAGCCAAAGAAGCACCAACAGCAGTAGCAGCGGCACCAGAATTTTGTCCTGGCTCAATAGGAACACGCCGAGCTCGTCCATCTTGATTCGGAAGGGGCGAGTTGTTGTTGCAGAGGTGCGATAGGTGCAGCCGGCGGTGGTTGTGGAAAACGCGCGAGCAATTCATTAAACTTGCTATCAAGCTTTGTTTCAAACGTTTTCTCAATGCCATCTATCTTCTCCATGGCCTCGTCAAATCTGTTTAGAACATCTTGCACCTGTCCACTCATCATTTGCTGATGTTTATCATGTAGCTGTTTGTTTGTCAGGTTCTCTCAATCAGTCTCATCGGCTTGTGATCCTACCATGGTTAGCAGCAAATAGAAACACACAAGAATATGATCCTACAGACTACTAAGGTGTATCACAAACCCATCAAACAAATCTCAAATTCTTACCAGTTCTCACCAGCAGCAGGTGGTGATCGGCAACCGTTGTAGGCAAAACTCTCAAAGCTTGGATATAGCGATTACCAGGGAGAATCAAACGCACGACGTAGATGTATGTGGAGCTGGGAAGGCTTATAATATGGTAGCAAAGAAAGGTCAGCAATAATCAATTCAGAGATGCAAAGTTGAATAAACGCTCAACGACGGTACTGTGCTGGTCCTAGGCTAGACTGTGCTAGAGACGCGAGCCTAGAACACTAACAAAATCACGGCGCTGCACGTAAACAAGGGAAAAGCATACTCTGGAAAAAAAATTCGCTCCTTTTTTTGCGCTGTTTTTTTTTGCGCTGCTCTTTTTTTTTGCGAAAAATCACTATAATGGCGAGTGTCTCAAAACTCTTCCCAGGTCAAACTGACAGGATGGGCATGAAATTTTTTCGACCAAATTTTTTTTGACCGCTCGACCCAAAAAGCTGAAACGGGTCAAAAAAAACTTTCTATAAAGGCGACTGTCTCAATACGCTTAGAAACACCTAAAAATAGGATAGCCAGAATTTTTTTTGTCAAGCGTGTTTTCGGAAAATTTTGGGCCTAAATGGAGCGTGGTTTCTGGACTCTTTTTTTTTCGAAACCTACTCTGGAAGGAAACACGAATCGGAAACTAGATGGATCCCGAAAACAAACCTAATATGCAAGGAACTCGGATTGGTGGTGGATATATGGTGGTAGGATATGGCAGCGGTGGTGGTATATGATAGCGGTGGTGGTATATGGATACGGATTCGAAGCGGTGGCGGATAAGCGGTGGTGGTAGATGGCAGGGGCGATGATGATGGTGCGGCGGCGGTGTGACAACTTATGACCAGAACTCGAAACTCTAAAAGACTAGCTCTAAGACCAGCAACTAGACACGACGATGCAACCGCAAATTCAACAACGCAAATACAGAAAAGATTATGCAAAGGCTCAGATTGGTTCGGATATGATGAACTAACCCTAATTTTTTTGTGGCTTTTTCGTGGACTGTAGGTATGAAGAACAGACTCGATCTAAACTACGAAAAACTGTAAAATCTCACCGAGCAACCTGGAAATATGATACCACTTGATAGAGGCAAAGGTGTCCGTCTTTCGATGAGATGGTGGATTTCGCTTTGGTGGAAGTCGACTTTGACGATCCGACTACGAACGTGGCGAGGACGTCGCGCCTTAGCAATCGCTAAACCAACTCCGAGAGGTTATTGACCACGCCGAGCACGATCAACGACCACGAGGGTCTGCTTCCTGCGAGCAAACGAAGAACAAGCAAGAAACCGAGATTGCAATCTGGATATTGCGAATATAAGATGAAAGCTTTATTGATCAAGGTGGGGTTCGTGGACGCCTTTGTTTGGTCGTTGAACACAAACGAAATCGCCAAGTTGCAGCTATGGCGAACTTTTAATCTAAACAAAACCCAAAGTCTAAACGGTGCCCTAAGGGCTGTATATATGGAGGAAGAGGGGTGAATTTCGTGGCCCTTGGTGGAGGGGTCCAAACTAACCCTATCTCTTGTTTCCCCACATATGGACTCTAAAATAGCCTATACTTATGTATTTCGAAATTACATGGGCTGGCCCAATAATAAGGTGACGTGAGCACCTAGAATAGCCTCTCGGACGAAATTTATGAAGTGGCATCTTGTATATTTCGTCCAAGGCTTAATGCACTCATTATGGTGGCTTCAATGTCCTGAAATCATCACTTGTAACTCCGTTCTTGTCCCCCTTGCGCATGCCATCATCTCCATGCTTGTTCTTTCTCCAATGTTCATCCTTCTCCAAGCTAGGCCCTTCATTTGTAAGCAAAACAAATGTATCCAATTTAGGCAGCATCATATTCTCATGAACATTAGAATCATTACCAAGAAACGAAAGTACCTGGTAACTTAGTTGGCGTGCGCAAGCTCTAGTAATTGGTCCAGTATGTATAGCAGCAGGGGTTATGGGTGTAACAATGGTATTGATGTCCTCATCAACATATATATTGACCGATGCCAGGAATGCCCTTTTGTTCTTGGCTTTCACGCGCATGAGTTACAGCATGCCATCCGGCAAAAACAAGGAGAATAAGGCATATAGCCGCTGGATTTTCTTCAATTTACGACCAAATGAGATTGCCTGGATGATAGAGCATCTACAGAAAGGTACGTTTGTCCGTACCAGGGGGCTAATGTCTATAAGCAGGATAATCTCTCAAATTTCCTTCAAAAGGAACTGCCTATGGGTTCAGAAACTTGTTTGAAAAACAGCGACGAATGATGTTTTTGACTTCCAGGGCCAAAAAGTCCTTCTTAAGGCTGTATTCGAGGGTACTTCGGGCCTCCTCGCGCAAGCGGGGAGTATTTTCTAGATTCACACGCTCGCCGGGAGCAGTTTGAGTACTTGTGGGTCCGACACGGACTCCGAATGACAAAATTATGACCGTTTTAGTGAACATCTTTCCATTCTATGGCAACCCTTGAAAGTACTTCATTTTCTCGTGCGCTTTTTTCCTGATTGCCCCAAAATTTCTTGTCCTCTATAGAGGAGATATCGTTTCCATATATATATTGACCGATGCCAGGAATGCCCTTTTGTTCTTGGCTTTCACACGCGTGAGTTACAGCGTGCCATCCGGCGAAAACAAGGAGAATAAGGCATATAGCCGCTGGATTTTCTTCAATTTACGGCCAAATGATATTGCTCGGATCATAGAGCATCTGCAGAAAGGTACGTTTGTCCCTACCAGGGGGGTAATGTCTATAAGAAATATAATCTCTCGAATTTCCTTCAAAAGGATGTGCCAATGGGTTCAGAAACTTGTCTGAAAAACAACGACGAATGATGTTCTTTGACTTTCAGGGCCAAAAAGTCCTGCTTAAGGCTGAATTCGAGGGTACTCTGGGCCTCCTGGCGCAAGCGGGGAGTATTTTCTGGATTCGTGCGCTCACCGCGAGCAGTTTGAGTACTTGTGGGTCCGACACGGACTCCGAATGACAAAATTATGACCATTTTAGTGAACATCTCTCCATTATATGGCAGTCCTTGAAAGTACTACATTTTCTCGTGCGCTTTTTGCCTGATTGTTCCAAAATTTCTTGTCTTCTATAGAGGAGATATCGTTTCCACATATATATTGACCGATGCCAGGAATACCCTTTTGTTCTTGGCTTTCACGCGCATGAGTTACAGCATGCCATCCGGCGAAAACAAGGAGAATAAGGCATATATCCGCTGGATATTCTTCAATTTACGGCCAAATGAGATTGCTCGGATCATAGAGCATCTGCAGAAAGGTACATTTGTCCCTACCAGGGGGGTAATGTCTATAAGAAACATAATCTCTCGAATTTCCTTCAAAAGGAAGTGCCAATTGGTTCAGAAACTTTTCTGAAAACAACGACGAATGATGTTCTTTAACTTTCAGGGCCAAAAATTCCTGCTTAAGGCTGAATTTGCGGGTACTATGGGCCTCCTGGCACAAGCGGGGAGTATTTTCTGGTTTCGCGCGCTCGCCGCGAGCAGTTTGAGTACTTGTGTGTTTGACACGGACTCCGAATGACAAAATTATGACCCTTTTAGTGAACATCTCTCCATTCTATGGCAGTCCTTGAAAGTACTACGTTTTCTCGTGAACTATTTGCCTGGCTGCCCCGAAATTTCTTGTCCTATATAGAGGAGATATCGTTTCCACATATATATTCACCGATGCCAGGAATGCCCTTTTGTTCTTGGCTTTCAAGCGCGTGAGTTACAGCATGCTATCCGGCGAAAGCAAGGAGAATAAGGCATATAGCCGCTGGATTTTCTTCAATTTACGGCCAAATGAGATTGCCCGGATCATTGAGCATCAACAGAAAGGTACGTTTGTCCCTACCAGGGGGGCTAATGTCTATAAGAAACATAATCTCTCGAATTTCCTTCAAAAGGAAGTGCCAACGGGTTCAGAAACCTGTCTGAAAAACAGCGACGAATGATGTTCTTTGACTTTAAGGGCCAAAAAGTCCTGCTTAAGGCCGTATTTGAGGGTACTCCGAGCCTCCTGGCGCAATCGGGGAGTATTTTCTGGGTCCGACACGGACTCCGAATGACAAAATTATGACCGTTTTAGTGAACATCTCTCCGTTCTATGGCAGTCCTCGAAAGTACTTCATTTTCTCGTGCGCTTTTTGCCTGATTGCCCCAAAACTTCTTGTCCTCTATAGAGGAGATATCGTTTCCACATATATATTGACCGATGCCAGGAATGCCCTTTTGTTCTTGGCTTTCACGCGCGTGAGTTACAGCATGCCATACGGCGAAAACAAGGAGAATAAGGCATATAGCCGCTGGATTTTCTTCAATTTATGGCCAAATGAGATTGCTTGGATCATAGAGCATCTGCAGAAAGGTACGTTTGTCCCTATCAGGGGGCTAATGTCTATAAGAATCATAATCTCCCGAATTTCCTTCAGAAAGAAGTGCCAATGGATTCAGAAAGTTGTCTGGAAAACAATGACAAATGATGTTCTTTGAGTTTCAGGGCCAAAAAGTCCTGCTTAAGGCTCAATTTGAAGGTACTCCGGGCCTCCTGGCGCAAGCGGGGAGTATTTTCTAGATTCGCATGCTCGCCACGAGCAGTCTGAGTACTTGTGGGTCTGACATGGACTCCGAATGACAAAATTATGACCGTTTTAGTGAACATCTCTCCGTTCTATGGCAGTCCTTGAAAGTACTACATTTTCTCGTGCGCTTTTTGCCTGACTGCCCCCAAAATTTCTTGTCCTCTATAGTGGAGATATCGTTTCCACATATAAATTGACCGATGCCAGGAATGCCCTTTTGTTCTTGGCTTTCACGCGCAGGAGTTACTGATAGAGGCAAAGGTGTCCCGTCTTTCGATGAGATGATGGATATCGCTTGGTGGAAGTCGACTTTGACGATCCGACTACGAACGTGCGAGGACGTCGCGCCTTAGCAATCGCTAAACCAACTCCGAGAGGTTATTCACCACGCTGGAGCACGATCAACCTGACCACGAGGGTCTGTTTCCTGCGAGCAAACGAAGAACAAGCAAGAAACTGAGATTGCAATCTGGATATTGCGAATATAAGATGAAAGCTTTATTGATCACGGTGGGGTTCTGAGACGTCTTTGTCTGGTCGTTGAACACAAACAAAGTACGCGAAGTTGCAGCTATGGCGAACTTTAATCTAAACAAAACCCAAAGTCTAAACGGTGCCCTAAGGGCTGTATATATGGAGGAAGAGGGGGTGAATTTCGTGGCCCTTGGTGGAGGGGTCCGGAACTAACCCTATCTCTTGTTTCCCCCACACATACGGACTCTAAAAATAGCCTATACTTATGTATTTCGAAATTACATGGGCCTGGCCCGATAATAATGTGACGCAGCACCTAGAATAGCCTCAGGACGAAATTTATGAAGTGGCATCTTGTATATTTCGTCCAAGGCTTCATGCACTCATTATGGTGGCTTCAAAGTCCTGAAATCATCACTTGTAACTCCGTTCTTGTCCCCCTTGCGCCTGCCATCATCTCCATGCTTGTTCTTGCTCCAATGTTCATCCTTCTCCAAGCTAGGCCCTTCATTTGTAAGCAAAACAAATGTATCCAATTTAGGCAGCATCATATTCTCATGAACATTAGAATCATTACCAAGAAACGAAAGTACCTGGTAATTTAGTTGGCGTGCACGAGCTCTTGTAATTGGTCCAGTATGTATAGCAGCAGGGGTTGTGGGTGTAACAATGGTATTGATGTCCTCATCATCCTCCCCTTCTTGAAATGAAGTCGTCCTCGACGGAAGTTCATCTTCCTCACCCAAATATGGCTTCAAATCTGCAATGTTAAAAGTGGGACTAACCCCAAAATCTGCAGGCAGCTCAAGTTTATATGCATTATCATTTACTTTCTCCAACACCTTAAAGGGACCAGCAGACGTGGCATTAGCTTTGATTTATGCAAATCAGAAATCTATCCTCACACAAATGTAACCAAACAAGATCTCCGGTGCAAACACAACATGTTTTCTACCCTTATCTCCAAACAAGTTTATATTTAGCATTCATACGCTCAATGTTTTCCTTAGTTAACTCATGCATTTTTAAAATCAATTCAGCACGTTCTTTAGCATCAAAATTAACCTTCTCCAAAGATGGAAGAGGCAACAAATCAATAGGTGCACGAGGTAGGAAACCATACACAACTTCAAAAGGGCACATCTTAGTAGTAGAATGCAATGAACGATTATAGGCAAATTCAATATGAGGCAAGCATTCCTCCCACATTTTCTTATTATTCTTTAGAATAGCCCTAAGCATATTAGACAATGTTCTATTGACTACTTCAGTTTGTCCATCCGTTTGGGGGTGACAAGTAGTACTAAAAAGCAGTTTAGTCCCCAACTTAGCCCATAAACATCTCCAAAAGTGGCTAAGAAATTTAGTATCACGATCTGAGACAATAGTATTTGGCACACCATGCAAGCGAATATTTCACGAAAGAACAAATCAGCAACATTAACAGCATCATCGTTTTTATGACATGGTATAAAGTGTGCCATTTTCGAGAATCTATCCACGACAACAAATATGCTATCCCTCCCCTTCTTTGTTCTAGGTAAACCTAAAACAAAGTCCATAGATATATCCTCCCAAGGAACACTAGGTACAGGCAAAGGCATATATAAACCATGAGGATTGAGTCGTGACTTAGCTTTTTGACATGTAGTGCAGTGAGCAATAAAACGCTCAACATCCCGTCTCATCTTTGGCCAAAAGAAATGTGTAGCAAGTACGTCCTCCGTCTTCTTCACGCCAAAGTGTCCCATTAGTTCTCCTCCATGCGCCTCCTGCAACAACAAAAGACGAACGGAGCTAGCTGGAATGCATAGCTTGTTAGCACGGAACACAAATCCATCATTAACGACAAACTTGTTCCATGTTCTTCCTTCATTACAATTCTGCAATACATCTTTAAAATCAGCATCATGCACATATTGATCTTTGATGGTCTCCAAACCAAATATTTTGAAGTCAAGTTGTGAAAGCATAGTATAGCGATGAGACAATGCATCAGCAATAACATTTTCTTTACCCTTCTTGTGTTTAATGACATAAGGGAAAGTCTCAATGAATTCAACCCATTTAGCATGTCTATGATTCAGTTTAGCTTGACTTTTAATATGTTTCAAAGATTCATGATCAGAATGTATAACAAATTCTTTGGGCCATAAATAATGTTGCCTTGTTTCTAAAGTCCGAACAAGAGCATATAATTCTTTATCATAAGTAGAATAATTCAGACTAGGCCCACTCAATTTTTCAGAAAAGTATGCAATAGGTTTGCCATCTTGTAATAACACACCTCCTAATCCAATTCCACTAGCATCACATTCAATCTCAAAAGTCTTATTAAAATCAGGAAGTTGGAGTAAAGGAGCATGTGTCAACTTATCTTTCAACACCGTGAAGGCTTCTTCCTGTGCAGTACCCCAAACAAAAGGCACATCCTTCTTTGTAAGCTCATTGAGAGGTGCAGCAATGGTGCTGAAATCTCTCACAAAACGCCTATAGAATCCAGAAAGGCCAAGAAATCTCCTCACTTGTGTGACCGTTTTGGGGCGGCGGCCAACTCTCAATAGCTTCAATCTTGGCTTTATCAACTTCAATTCCCTGTGGAGTAACAACATAGCCAAGAAAAGACACTCGGTCGGTGCAAAAGGTGCACTTCCCAAGGTTACCAAACAAACGTGCATCACGTAGAGCAATAAAAACAGCACGTAAATGTTCCAAATGTTCCTCCAAAGATCTGCTATAAATCAATATGTCATCAAAGTAAACTACCACAAATCGTCCAATGAAAGCACGTAAAACTTCGTTCATTAATCTCATGAAAGTACTAGGTGCATTAGTTAACCCAAAAGGCATGACTAACCACTCATATAATCCAAACTTAGTTTTAAATGTTGTTTTCCATTCATCCCCAATTTCATACGAATTTGATGGTATCCACTACGCAAATCAACTTTGGAGAATATTGTAGAGCCACTCAATTCATCAAGCATATCATCTAGCCTAGGAATAGGATGACGATAACGAATAGTAATATTATTAATGCCTCTACAATCAACACACATACGCGATGTACCATCCTTTTTCGGCACTAGAATAATAGGAACAGCACAAAGACTAAGGGATTCGCGTATATAACCTTTGTCGAGAAGCTCTTGTACTTGACGCATAATCTCCTTCGTCTCCTTTGGATTGGTACGGTATGGCGCACGGTTTGGCAGTGAAGCACTGGGAATTAAGTCAATCTGATGCTCATTCCCTCGAATAGGCGTTAATCTCGGTGGCACGTCTTGTGGAAAGACGTCAGCGAACTCCTGCAAAATGTTAGTGACAGCAAGCAGTAAAGAGGAAGGCACGTCCTCGAATGAAAATAATGCCTCTTTGCACACAAAAGCATAGCAAACAGATTTGCTAAAATCTAGCTCATCAATATCAGATTTAGTGGCAAGTAAACATGCACTTTTCAATTTAATTTCAGAAGCAACACTAGATGGTTTACTATTAGGCTTCCTATGTTGCTCAAATTCTTTTGCCACAATCTGATTTTCACTCTTATTTTGCTCCTGTTTTGCTTTATTAGCTCTATTAATATCATCTTTCAAAATGGACTCAGGAGTCATAGGAAGCAAAGTAATATTTTTATCCTTATGAACAAGAGTATACTGATTGTTTCTACCATGGTGTACAGAATTTTTATCAAATTGCCATGGTCGGCCAAGTAATAAGGAACATGCTTGCATCGGTACCACATCACAATCAACATGATCAGCATATGTAGAGATACTAAAATGCACACGAACAGTACGTGTTACCTTAACCTTGCCGCTGTTGCTGAACCATTGGATGTAGTAAGGATGTGGATGTGGTCTTGTGGTGAGAGATAGCTTCTCCACCATCTCCATGCTAGCCAAGTTGTTGCAGCTCCCTCCATCTATGATGATGCGAATAGAACGTTCCTTCACAACTCCCTTTGTATGGAACAAATTATGCCTCTGATTTTGCTCAGCTTGTGTAACCTGCACACTCAAAACACGTTGAGCAACTAAACATTCATACCTGTCAGCATCTTCAGCAGCCATGTATTGTGTCTCATCATCAGAATCATATTCACCGTGTTCCTCATGTGTAATAAGAGCCAAAGTCTCCTCATCATAGTCACTAGCGGACTCATACCCACCATCCTCAGTAGCAATCATCACACGCTGAGATTTGCATTCTCTCGCAAAATGTCCTCTTACCTTACGACGACGACAAATAATATCACTTGTGTGCCCTATTGATGCCATGGAAGAAGAAGAACTCTGTGCAGGCCCGGTAGGTGTGCTCTTGGCAGATAGTGGTGGTTGTGCCTGCTTTCTTGTATCACGGTTGGAGGTGGCACCTGAAGGAGGTGATGGTGCAGTGGAAGTAGATGATGCACGTGCTGTCCATGTTGAAGGTCGACCTGTAGAAAAGTTAGTGCGCGCCAATGCCTGTCGATCCTGCACTTCACGCTCAGCTTTACAAGCAAGATGGAATAAACGAGTGATATTATTATAATCCTTATAATCTAGAATGGTCGAATCTCTATTTAATCCACCCGTAAAACGTGCAAGCATAGCTTCATTCTCCTCAAGAATACCACATCTAATCAAGCCAGTTTGTAATTCCCGATAATATTCTTCCACTGAATTTTTCCTTGTCTTAAGCGCTGCAATTTTTGAAGTAATTCACGCTGATAATATGGTGGAACCCAACGAGTACGCATAGCAGTTTTCAAAGCAGCCCAAGTAGCTGGAACAGGATATAATCTACAATGTTCGACCACCAAACACATGCAAAGCTAGTGAAAGCACAAACAAAGAAGCAGGAATACGTCTCTCCTCGGGATATTGTAAACATGTAAATCGTTGTTCAGTTTCTAACTCCCAAGTAAGATATATATCAGAACATATCTACCCTCAAATGGTGGAATATTCAATTTCAGTTTAGGGAGATGGTCATGATCTCGCACTGAGGGGAGCCCTAACATTGCCATTATTTGCATGTGGACGACCGGTGGTTGTGGTGCTGGTGGTTGCACGTAGTTCGATGTTGATCAACCTCATCCTCATAATCGCCCACATACTCATCATCCTCCTCGGTACCAGCAGCAGCAGAGGCAGGAGCCAAAGAAGCACCAACAGCAGAGGCAGCGGCACGAATTTTGTCTGGCTCAATAGGAACACGCTGAGCTCGTCCATCTTGATTCGAAGGGGCGTAGTTGTTGTCGTTCAGCAGAGGTGCGATAGGGGAAGCCGGCGGTGGTTGTGGAAAACGCGCGAGCAATTCATCAAACTTGCTATCAAGCTTTGTTTCAAACGTCTTCTCAATGCCATCTATCTTCTCCATGGCCTCGTCAAATCTGTTTAGCACATCTTGCACCTGTCCACTCATCATTTGCTGAAATTTATCATGTAGCTGTTTGTTCGTCAGGTTCTCCCAATCAGTCTCATTGGCTTGTGATCCTACCATGGTTAGCATCAAATAGAAACACACAAGAATATGATCCTACAGACTACTAAGAAGTGGTGGTGGTGTATCACAAACCCGTCAAGCAAATCTCAAATTCTTACAGTTCTTCTTACCAAAGAAGAAAGCGGTGATCGGCAACCGTTGTAGTCAAAACTCTCAAAGTTTGGATAGGGCGATTACTGGGAGAGTCCAAAAGGGTTGACAATAATCAATTCAGAGATGCAAAGTTGAACAAGCGCTCAACAGCAGATCTTGTGGCTGGTCCTAGGCTAGTTTGTGCTAGAGGCGCGAGCCTAGAACACTAACAAAATCACGGCGCTGCACGTAAACAAGGGAGGAGCACACACTGAATTTTTTTTTTTTTTTTTTTCACTTTTTTTGCACTTTTTCCTCTCTTTTTTTTGCTCAGCAACAAAATTTTTTGAAAAAGTCTACAAATGGTCTAAAACTGCCTAGCCAGAATTTTCCGGACTTAGTTTTTTTTTTGAAGCTGGAACTATTTTTCTTCTGCGGATGGCTCGGAAGTTCGGAGTCCTTCTCTCACGACGACTCGAGTATCGCGTGATCTGAAATCGAGAACAATGCAACAATTACTGGACTCGGACTAGGACTGGTGGCGGAGATGAAACTGGTGGGACGCGGACTGGTGGCGGAGATGAATCTGGTGGAACTCAGACTAGTGGCGGATATATGTTGCAGGTGAACTCGAATTGGCGTGATGGCGGCGGATATGTGGTGGAGTATATGGATTCGGATTGGCGGTGATGATGCGGTGGTGATATATGGCAGCGGCGACGTGACAACCTTTGAACAGAACTCGAAACTCTAAAAGACTAGATGCTAAGACCAGCAACTTGACACGACGATGCAACCGCAAATTCAACAAAGCAAATACAGAAAAGATTATGCAAAGGCTCAGATTGATTCGGATGGGATGAACTAACCCAAATTTTTTTTTGGCTTTTTCGTGGACTATAGGTATGAAGAATGACTCGATCTAAACTACAAAAAGCGTAAAATCTCACCGAGCAACACGAAATCGATACCACTTGGTAGAGGCAAAGGTGCCCGTCTTTCGATGAGATGATGGATATCGCTTTGGTGGAAGTCGACTTTGACGATCCGACTACGAACGTGCGAGGACGTCGCGCCTTAGCAATCGCTAAACCAACTCCGAGAGGTTATTGACCACGCCGGAGCACGATCAACCTGACCACGAGGGTCTATGTCCAGCGAGCAAACGAAGAACAAGCAAGAAACTGAGATTGCAATCTGGATATTGCGAATATAAGATGAAAGCTTTATTGATCACGGTGGGGTTCTGAGACGTCTTTGTCTGGTCGTTGAACACAAACGAAGTACGCGAAGTTGCAGCTCTGGCGAACTTTAATCTAAACAAAACCCAAAGTCGAAACGGTGCCCTAAGGGTTGTATATATGGAGGAAGAGGGGGTGAATTTCGTGGCCCTTGGTGGAGGGGTCCGAAACTAACCCTATCTCTTGTTTCCCCCACACATACGGACTCTAAAAATAGCCTATACTTATGTATTTCGAAATTACATGGGCCTGGCCCAATAATAAGGTGACGCAGCACCTAGAATAGCCTCTGGACGAAATTTATGAAGTGGCATCTTGTATATTTCGTCCAAGGCTTCATGCACTCTTTATGGTGGCTTCAAAGTCCTGAAATCATCACTTGTAACTCCGTTCTTGTCCCCTTTGCTTTGCCATCATCTCCATGCTTGTTCTTGCTCCAATGTTCATCCTTCTCCAAGCTAGGCCCTTCATTTGTAAGCAAAACAAATGTATCCAATTTAGGCGACATCATATTCTCATGAACATTAGAATCATTACCAAGAAACGAAAGTACCGGTAATTTAGTTGGCGTGCGCGAGCTCTAGTAATTGGTCCAGTATGTATAGCAGCAGGGGCTGTGGGTGTAACAATGGTATTGATGTCCTCATCAGTTACAGCATGCCATCCGGCAAAAACAAGGAGAATAAGGCATATAGCCGCTGGATTTTCTTCAATTTACGACCAAATGAGATTGCCTGGATGATAGAGCATCTACAGAAAGGTACGTTTGTCCCTACCAGGGGGCTAATGTCTATAAGCAAGATAATCTCTCAAATTTCCTTCAAAAGGAAGTGCCTATGGGTTCAGAAACTTGTCTGAAAAACAGCGACGAATGATGTTTTTGACTTCCAGGGCCAAAAAGTCCTTCTTAAGGCCGTATTTGAGGGTACTCCGGGCCTCCTGGCGCAAGCGGGGAGTATTTTCTAGATTCGCACGCTCGCCGGGAGCAGTTTGAGTACTTGTGGGTCCGACACGGACTCCGAATGACAAAATTATGACCGCTTTAGTGAACATCTGTCCATTCTATGGCAGCCCTTGAAAGTACTTCATTTTCTCGTGCACTTTTTGCCTGATTGCCCCAAAATTTCTTGTCCTCTATAGAGGAGATATCGTTGACACATATATATTGACCGATGCCAGGAATGCCCTTTTGTTCTTAGCTTTCACGCGCGTGAGTTACAGCATGCCATCCGGTGAAAACAAGGAGAATAAGGCATATAGCCGCTGGATTTTCTTCAATTTACGGCCAAATGAGATTGCTCGGATCATTGAGCATCTGCAGAAAGGTACGTTTGTCCCTACCAGGGGGCTAATGTCTATAAGAAACATAATCTCTCGAATTTCCTTCAGAAGGAAGTGCCAATGGGTTCAGAAACTTGTCTGGAAAACAACGACGAATGATGTTCTTTGACTTTCAGGGCCAAAAAGTCCAGCTTAAGGATGAATTTGAGGGTACTCCGGGCCTCCTAGCGCAAGCGAGGAGTATTTTCTGGATTCGCGTGCTCGCCGCGAGTATTCTGAGTACTTGTGGGTCTGACACGGACTCCGAATGATAAAATTATGACCGTTTTAGTGAACATCTCTCCATTCTATGGCATTCCTTGAAAGTACTACATTTTCTCGTGCGCTTTCTGCCTGACTGCCCCCAAAATTTCTTGTCCTCTATTGTGGAGATATCGTTTCCACATATATATTGACCGATGCCAGGAATGCCCTTTTGTTCTTGGCTTTCACGCGCATGAGTTACAGCATGCCATCCGGCAAAAACAAGGAGATCAAGGCATATAGCCGCTGGATTTTCTTCAATTTACGACCAAATGAGATTGCCCGGATGATAGAGCATCTGCAGAAAGGTACGTTTGTCCCTACCAGGGGGGTAATGTCTATAAGCAAGATAATCTCTCGAATTTCCTTCAAAAGGAAGTGCCTATGGGTTCATAAACTTGTCTGAAAAACAGCGACGAATGATGTTTTTGACTTCCAGGGCCAAAAAGTCCTTCTTAAGGCCGTATTTGAGGGTACTCCGGGCCTCCTGGCGCAAGCGGGGAGTGTTTTCTAGATTCGCACGCTCGCCGGGAGCAGTTTGAGTACTTGTGGTTCCGACACGGACTCCGAATGACAAAATTATGACCGTTTTAGTGAACATCTGTCCATTCTATGGCAGCCCTTGAAAGTACTTCATTTTCTCGTGCGCTTTTTGCCTGATTGCCCCAAAATTTCTTGTCCTCTATAGAGGAGATATCGTTCCCACATATATATTGACCGATGCCAGGAATGCCCTTTTGTTCTTGGCTTTCACGCGTGAGTTACAAAGATGCCATCCGCGAAAACAAGGAGAATAAGGCATATAGCCGCTGGATTTTCTTCAATTTACGGCCAAATGAGATTTCCTGGATCATAGAGCATTTGCAGAAAGGTACGTTTGTCCCTACCAGGGGGGCTAATGTCTATAAGCAACATAATCTCTCGAATTTCCTTTAATAGGAAGTGCCAATGGGTTCAGAAAATTGTCTGGAAAACAACGACGAATGATGTTCTTTGACTTTCAGGGCCAAAAATTCCTGCTTAAGGCTGAATTTGAGGGTACTCCGGGCCTCCTAGCGCAAGCGGGGAGTATTTTCTGGATTCGCGTGCTCGTCGCGATTAGTCTGAGTACTTGTGGGTCTGACACGGACTCCGAATGACATAATTATGACCGTTTTAGTCAACATCTCTCCATTCTATGGCAGTCCTTGAAAGTACTACATTTTCTCATGCACTTTTTGCCTGACTGGCCCCGAAATTTCTTGTCCTCTATAGTGGAGATATCGTTTCCACATATATATTGACCGATGCCAGGAATGCCCTTTTGTTCTTGGCTTTCACGCGCATGAGTTACACCATGCCATCCGGCAAAAACAAGGAGAATAAGGCTTATAGCCGCTGGATTTTCTTCAATTTACAACCAAATGAGATTGCCGGATGATAGAGCATCTACAGAAAGGTACGTTTGTCCCTACCAGGGGGTAATGTCTATAAGCAACATAATCTCTCGAATTTCCTTCAAAAGGAAGTGCCTATGGGTTCAGAAACTTGTCTGAAAAACAGCGACGAATGATGTTTTTGACTTTCTGGGCCAAAAAGTCCTTCTTAAGGCCGTATTTGAGGGTACTCCGGGCCTCTGCGCAAGCGGGGAGTATTTTCTAGATTCGCACACTCGCCGGGAGCAGCTTGTGTACTTGTGGGTCCGACACGGACTCCGAATGACATAATTATGACTGTTTTAGTGAACATCTGTCCATTCTATGGCAGCCCTTGAAAGTACTTCATTTTCTCGTGCGCTTTTTGCCTGCCTGCCCCAAAATTTCTTGTCCTCTATAGAGGAGATATTGTTTCCACATAGATATTGACCGATGCTAGGAATGCCCTTTTGTTCTTGGCTTTCATGCGCGTGAGTTACAACATGCCATCCGGCGAAAACAAGGAGAATAAGGCATATAGCCGCTGGATTTTCTTCAATTTACGGCCAAATGAGATTTCCTGGATCATAGAGCATTTGCAGAAAGGTACGTTTGTCCCTACTAGGGGGGTAATATCTATAAGCAACATAATCTCTCGAATTTTCTTTAATAGGAAGTGCCAATGGGTTCAGAAAATTGTCTGGAAAACAATGACGAATGATGTTCTTTGACTTTGAGGGCCAAAAAGTCCTGCTTAAGGCTGAATTTGAGGGTACTCCGGGCCTCCTAGCGCAACTGGGGAGTATTTTCTGGATTCGCGTGCTCGCCGCGAGTAGTCTGAGTACTTGTGGGTCTGACACGGACTCCGAATGACATAATTATGACCGTTTTAGTCAACATCTCTCCATTCTATGGTAGTCCTTGAAAGTACTACATTTTCTCATGCGCTTTTTGCCTGACTGGCCCCGAAATTTCTTGTCCTCTATAGTGGAGATATCGTTTCCACATATATATTGACCGATGCCAGGAATGCCCTTTTGTTCTTGGCTTTCACGCGCATGAGTTACACCATGCCATCCGGCAAAAACATGGAGAATAAGGCTTATAGCCGCTGGATTTTCTTCAATTTACAACCAAATGAGATTACCGGATGATAGAGCATCTCTGAGTAAAGGTACGTTTGTCCCTACCAGGGGTAATGTCTATAAGCAACATAATCTCTCGAATTTCCTTCAAAAGGAAGTGCCTATGGGTTGAAACTTGTCCGAAAAACAATGACGAATGATGTTTTTGACTTTCGGGCCAAAAGTCCTTCTTAAGGCCGATTTGAGGGTACTCGAGACCTCTTTGGCAGCGGGAGTATTTTCTAGATTCGCACGCTCGCCGGAAGCAGCTTGTGTACTTGTGGGTCCGACACGGACTCCGAATGACATAATTATGACCGTTTTAGTGAACATCTGTCCATTCTATGGCAGCCCTTGAAAGTACTTCATTTTCTCGTGCGCTTTTTGCCTGCCTGCCCCAAAATTTCTTGTCCTCTATAGAGGAGATATCGTTTCCACATAGATATTGACCGATGCTAGGAATGCCCTTTTGTTCTTGGCTTTCATGCGCGTGAGTTACAACATGCCATCCGGCGAAAACAAGGAGAATAAGGCATATAGCCGCTGGATTTTCTTCAATTTACGGCCAAATGAGATTTCCTGGATCATAGAGCATTTGCAGAAAGGTACGTTTGTCCCTACCAGGGGGGCTAATGTCTATAAGCAACATAATATCTCGAATTTCCTTTAATAGGAAGTGCCAATGGGTTCAGAAACTTCTCTGGAAAACAGCGATGAATGATGTTCTTTGACTTTCAGGGCCAAAAAGCCCTGCTTAAGGCCGTATTTGAGGGTACTCCGGGCCACCTGGAGCAAGCGGGGAGTATTTTCTGGATTCGTGCGCTCGCCGCGAGCAGTTTGAGTAATCGCGGGTCCGACACGGACTCCGAATGACAAAATTATGACCGTTTTAGTGAACATCTCTCCGTTCTATGGCAGTCCTCGAAAGTACTTCATTTTCTCGTGCGCTTTTTGCCTGACTGCCCCAAAATTTCTTGTCCTCTATAGAGGAGATATCATTTCCACATATATATTGACCGATGCCAGGAATGCTGATGCGGAGCATCCCTCGCTCATCCCCATGGACATGTCTACATCTTCCTCAACACCACTTCGACACATGAGAAGAGCTAGAGCCAAGGCTATCGAAGATAAGGTGAACTCGCTCCTTTCCGAACTTCCTCTCTCTACTCACGAGACTTGGCTACTACCTCATACGGACATTTTGTGTGTGATCAGGTACCTGGAGGAAAGCCATGGTGCATCTACATCCATTGGACAATAAGGCGAAGCTACCAACCGCGAAGGTCAAGAAGATCAACCGGAGAAAGTTCCAGCCACCGGACGACCGGTCGGGACCGTACATCCGGCGCCTGAAGCCCCAGCCGCCAAGCCCCAGCCTAAACAGGCCCCAGCGAGCGGACATCCGGCCCGGACCAGACGACCGGCCCCACCCTCCAGCGAGCGGACGACCGAAGACACCGGACGTCCGGCACCTGGCAACAGAGCCAATATTAACGGAATATGAAACTTCCGGACGTCCGGCGCCTCCATTCCAGAGAGCTTTCAGCGGACGTCCGACAGCACCGGACGTCCAGTCCCTCCTGAGCTAACGGACGACCGGCCCCCAGCGGACGTCCGGTACGTGTTTGTGCACAGTTTCGGGCCAAAGCCCATGTACCCCTCCACTCCGTCCCATTTTGCACTAAAACTATAAATAGGACCCCCCACCACCACCTAGCTAGGGTTAGCATTGGATTAGCTCATGTTTGTGTGAGAGCCTTTGCTCATCCACTTGGATACTTCTCCTCGGAGTTCACGACCTCTTCGGAGAAGATCCCCCAAGCGGATTCAAGACCCCTTCTAGGGAAGAACATCAAGGCCTCCTCGCGGAGAAGAACGGTTCCTTTGTATCCTTACCTTTGTTGATTGTAGATCATATGTTACTCTTTGTGTTCGGTGATCTAGCACTTGTGTGATTGATTCCTTGTTGGTTTAGTGATTCTCTCTCGTTTTTCCCGTGTTTTCCCTTTGTGCTGCCGCGTGTTCTTCGTTATTCCCCGTAGGATCCACTCCAAACGTGAAAGATCGTCGCCATAAGGTTCCGCCCTACATCATCTTGGTATCATGAGCCACGTTGATAACATTCTTGGAGCCCCTACCCATCTTTTTCTAGCTTGATTTTGTTGTTTTCCTCCTAAATCCGAAAATCCCCACCAAAAATAGCCCCAAATTTTTTTTTGTGATTTGTTCGTGAGTTGAGATTTTTTTGATTTAGTCCATGGATTTGAGTTGCTGCGTGTGGATCTAGCTTAACCCACCCTCCCCATCCTTTTCCATCCACCAAATCACTCGATTTCGACCTCACCATTTTCTTCTTCCCCGAAACCGAGCAGTTCTTCCCGTGCCCGAAAATCGCCAAGGCACCGGACGACCGGAAGCTACCAGAGGTCCGACGACCGGACGACCGCAAAAACCGGACGTCCGTGAAACTCTGACGAAACTGAAATTTGTCAGTTCGGCCACCACCACAACCCCACCCTCCACCACATCTTCCAAACCCACATACACCACCTTCCTTCCCAATACCTCCGATGACGATTCTTAACATACTTTGGTCCTTGAGATTTTGAGTTGTGGCTCCCGTGTCCTATTGTGTTTCGGCTATTTAGGTACGGTTCGACGTCATCATCACCACGGCTCATCTTCACAAGGGTCTCACCATTGCCAAGGATGGTAACTTCGACGACATCTTTGTCATACCTTGCAATTGCATTGATACCCCACATGGCCCTACTTTTGCATAGCTTACCCATCGAGACTAGCCATTAAGTATTGCCGGCAACATGACTTGTGCACATTAGTGATAATACTCCATATCATACATACCATACCATCGCGGTGCATATCTTGGAATCAATTTGTGTGTCAAAAAGTTGTCATCGCATACACAATTGCTATCTTGGTTCGTGAAGTTTTGCATGAGAAAAGAGCTCAAAAGTGAAAGAGCCACCCAAGCTTTTAAGCAAAGAGGAAAGATAAGCAAAGAGCTTATAAGCAAGAACCAAAGCATCATACAACATTAAGATTGTCATATAAGGTCACCTTGGATCATAGCACCAAAATACCATACATATAGCATACTTGGGATAGAGATCGCTGCAATTTTGCCTAGTAGGTTGTGCACAAGTTCCGTATCCGCCTATTGTGCAATCATGCTAGCGTCTCTCTAGTATTGTGCAACAAGAGCATTTTCGTGGATTCCACATTTTGGCTCACTTTTGGTTTGCACAATCCCAATTATCTATTAGCGTGTGTGTTTCCGTGTACCCATAGTTGCTTGGTCAACTTGTTGCATTTGCAAATTTGTGAATCTTTTCCAACATTATTGAAGCTCACTTACTATTGCATCAAATTTTATGCCACCATCCTAACCAAGCTCCACTATAAGCTTTTACTTGTGTAGGTGTGAGAACCGACAAGAATTGGTACCAATAGTGCTATTTCATTGTCCGCATTTGAGTAAACTTGATTCATCTTCAACATCGGTCAAAGGTACATTGGTATTAGTTCTTCTCCTTCTACCACTCACAGATTGCTTGAAATGATGGATAGGCCAAGTACTTCTACCAACCCACTCTTCATCGAGCAAGACGACGACATGTCATCATACGTCACCAAGAGCCACCTCTTTGGTGCACAACGAGCGTTGCATCAGGAGCAACAAGCAATGAACGAATGCATCGACAAGCTCGCCACCGACTTACGACTCTCCGAGCAACGTACAAGAGACTACTTCGACAACAAGCTCGACGCGCACAAGCAAGAGAACGATGCAAGAATGGACGAGATCTGCGCCTTGTTGCTCAACCGGCCTCCTTCTACATCGTCATACTCAAGACGGAGCCACTCAAGTCGACACTCCGACGACTCCTTCTCTGGCTCAAGTACACCGTCATCGAACACTCTTCGACGAGCTGCGCGTCAAGACCGTGATGCATCTCGCAACCTGCTACATGTCAAGCATTCACAAGAGCAAGTCGATGAGCAAGTTCCTCGTCCTCAATCAAACCAAGTAGCGTTTGCTCAAGCTCAAGAATGACAACGTCTTCGTTGCCAAGAAGAACAAGAATGAGCGCGTCTACACCAAGAGCAACAAGACGCCGAGGCTCAACGTCTTCAACAACAACAACGAGAAGCACAAGCTCGTGAGGCGGAACGTGCCTTCAAGCATCAGGTCGAGCTATCGCCAACCGCAATCGCGAATGGCGCAATCAAGAGGAAGCCCTTCGAGAAGAAATCCAAGAGAGGAACTACCAGCTGCGTGTCCAACGTCAAGCTACCACACAAGCTCCTCAAGCTCAACCTCAACCTCAAGGTCACCAAGAGCAAAGTTGATCATGGAATTCCTCCACGCCAAGAGCAACATGAGGATGATTATCCTCCACGTCAAGGGCGTCATCATCACCATCGTCAACAACACAATGAAGAGCAACGCTATGGCAAGCTCAAATTCATAATGCCCAAGTTCAATGGAAGCAATGACCCCGAAGAGTACCTCTCATGGGCATTGAAGGTCGACAAAATCTTTCGTTTGCACAACTATGAGGAAGAGAAGAAGATCGCTATGGCATCACTCGAGTTCCAAGACTATGTGGTCATATGGTGGGACCTAGTTCTTGAGTGCCGACAAGCAAGAGGTGAACCTCCAATCACCACTTGGGTTCAAATGAAGGATGTCATGCGAGCACGTTTTGTGCCAACCTACTACAACCGCGATCTCTTCAAGAAGCTACAACTCCTCAAGCAAGGAACAAAGAGTGTTGAAGAATACTACAAGGAAATGGAGATAGCCATGATTCGAGCCAATGTCAAGGAAGATGATGAGCAAACAATGGCACGATTCTTGAATGGACTCAATCATCCCATCAAGAAGATCGCCGACTTCCAACCCTACTCCAACCTCACCGAGCTAGTGCATCAAGCGACCAAGGCGGAACGTCAAGTTCAAGATGACTTCAAGTACACCAAGTACTCATCCAAGACATACGGCTTCTTCAACAATCAAGCTTCAAAAACTCCTCAAACATCTACTTCAACCAAGCCTTCTCCAAGCAACGACGACAAGACAACATACAAGAAACCTTCTTCAAGTTCAAGTCGTCTTCCTCCTACTACAAGCAACTACAAGCCGTGTGTTTCTTCCTCTACTCCGACCGATGAGACCATCAAGACAAGTTCAATCAAGTGCTTCACATGTGGCGGCCGAGGCCATAAGTCCTTCCAATGCACCAACAAGCGCACTATGATCCTCAACGACGATGGCACCTATGACTCAATGAGTGAAGATGAAATGGAAGCTATTGAGCAAGTGGCCATGCACCGGCGCGTGAACGAGGATGAAGATGATCAAGTCTTTTATGATGAAAATATGAGCCCCGCTGTCGTTGTCTCCAAGGTCTTGACACTTCAACATCAACAAGAAGAAGACCAACGATGCCATATCTTCCACACCAAGGCCGGCATCAATGGAAGCTCCAACTCCTCAAGCAAGGAACAAAGAGTGTTGAAGAATACTACAAGGAAATGGAGATTGCCATGATTCGAGCCAATGTCACGGAGGATGATGAGCAAACAATGGCACGATTCTTGAATGGACTCAATCATCCCATCAAGAAGATCGCCGACTTCCAACCCTACTCCAACCTATTTGAGCTCGTGCATCAAGCTACAAAGGCGGAATGCCAAGTGCAAGATGACTCCAAGTACGCCAAGTACTCCTCCAAGACCTACGGCTTCTCCAACAACCAAGCTTCAACAACTACTCCAACTTCGACATCAACCAATCCTTCTCCAAGCAACGACGACAAGTCAAGTTACAAGAAAACTTCCACAAGTTCAAGTCGTCTTCCTCCTACTACAAGCAACATCAAGCCGCGTGCTTCGTCATCTACTCCGACCGATGAGACCGTCAAGACAAGCCCCTTCAAGTGTTTCACTTGCGGCGGGCCGAGGCCACAAGTCCTATGAATGCACAAACAAATGCACCATGATCCTCAACGACGATGGCACCTACGACTCAATGAGTGAAGATGAAATGGAAGCTATTGAGCAAGTGGTCATACATAGGCGAGTGAATAAAGATGAAGATAACCAAATCTTTTGTGATGAAGATACGAGCCCCGCTCTTGTTGTCTCCAATGTCTTGACTCTTCAACATCAACAAGAAGAAGACCAACGATGCCACATCTTCCACACAAAGGTCGGCATCAATGGACGATCCGTTAAGGTCATCATCGATGGAGGTAGTTGCCACAACTTGGCAAGTGAAGAACTATGCTCCAAGCTTCAATTGGTCAAGAAGAAGCACCCGCACCCCTACAGAGTTCAATGGCTAAGTGACTCTGGCACAATACGAGTTGAGCATACGGTATAAGTATCCTTCAAAATTGGTGTATATGAGGACACTTTGGAGTGTGATGTGGTCCCAATGACCGTTTGCCACCTCCTTCTTGGTCGACCATGGCAATTCGACCGTGGTGTCTTCCACAATGGGCGTACCAACCAGTATAGCTTCAAGATGAAAGGGAAGGAATATGCGCTACGACCTATGTCTCCTAGTCAAGTGATAGCCGACAAGCAAGCCACCCACCATAGAGAGATGGGCGGAAAAGACATCCACCAAAAAGTGAGTGAGAGCCACAAGCCAAACTTGAGCGCCTCTTCGCCTAGAGAGAAAAACCTAATACTATTTGCCACCCAAAGTGAGATGAGAGAAGTGTGTGAGAACCATCGAGTGTGATGCACTTTGTCCTTGTGTGCAAGGATGGAGAAACAAAAACTAACACCATTCACGAGTTACCTTTGGTGTTTCAATCTCTTTTGCAGGAATTTCAAGATGTTTTCCCCGATGAGCTACCTCCGGGTCTACCTCCTCTTCGAGGCATTGAGCATCGAATCGACCTCATCCCCGGAGCGCCACTTCCAAACAAAGCTCCATACCGTGTCAATCCCGAAGAAACCAAGGAGATTCAACGGCAAGTACAACAACTAATCGACAACGGTCATGTACGTGAAAGCTTAAGCCCTTGTGCCATTCCCATTATACTTGTACCTAAGCCCGATGGAAGTTTCCGCTTGTATTCCGATTGTAGACCTATAAATGCTATCACCGTTCGCTATAGGCATCCCATTCCTCGCTTAGATGATATGCTTGATGAACTTAGTGGAGCCAACTTTTTCTCAAAAATTGATCTTAAAAGTGGCTATTATCAAATACGCATTCACGAGGGTGATGAATGGAAAACGGCTTTCAAAACAAAATTTGGATTATATGAATGGTTAGTCATGCCTATGGGTTTATCGGAGGCTCCCGGTACTTTTGTGCGTCTCATGCATCATGTACTTCGAACTTACATTGGAGTCTTTGTTGTGGTTTACTTCGATGATATTCTTGTGTTTAGCAAAACCATGAAAGAGCATCTTGATCATGTTAAGCTCGTTTTGCAAACACTTCGCAAGGAAAGTCTTTATGCCAACATGAAAAAGTGCACATTTGGTGTTGACAAAGTGGTTTTCTTGGGTTTCATTGTCTCTTCCAAGGGTGTCCATGTTGATGAAACTAAAATTGAAGCAATTAAAACTTGGACCCAACCCACCTATTTGCAACAAGTGCGTAGTTTTCTTGGTCTTGCGGGTTTTTATCACCGCTTTGTGAATGATTTTAGCACAATCGCAGCTCCTTTGCATGCTTTGAGTAAGAAGAATGCTCCTTTTGTTTGGGGATCTTTGCAATCCACCGCTTTTGATGAGCTCAAGTCTTTACTTACTCATGCTCCGATTCTTGCTTTGCCCAATTTTGACAAAACTTTTGAGGTTAATTGTGATGCAAGTGGTACCGGAATTGGCAGAGTTTTGATGCAAGAAAAACGAGCCATTGCATATTTTAGTGAAAAACTCTCCGGTGCTCAACTTAACTACCCCATATATGACAAAGAATTGTATGCTTTAGTGCGTGTACTACATGTTTGGGAACATTATCTTAGGCCTCATGAGTTTGTCATCCATGCCGATCATGAAACACTAAAGTACTTAAAAGGTCAAACTAAGTTGAACAAGCGTCATGCCAAATGGAGTGAATTTATCGAATCTTTCCCATATGTGATCAAATACATTAAGGGTAAGGAAAATGTAGTTGCCGATGCACTTTCACGCATATGCACGCTTGTCACGCAACTCGAGTTGAATGTTATTGGCTTTGAGCACATAAAAGACTTGTATGCTAGTGATCCATCTTTTGCACCTCATTATGCTAAATGTTTAATGCATACATCTTGGGAACAATACTACATCAAGGATGGTTATCTTATGAGAGCTAACAAACTATGCATTCCCGAGTCTTCTCTTCGCTTGCTACTTTTGCAAGAGGCTCATGGAGGCGGACTCATGGGACAATTTGGACGCGACAAGACTTTCGCCACGCTCTCCAAGAACTACTTTTGGCCCAAGATGTTCCGCGACGTCTCATGCTTCACTACTCGATGCTCTACATGCCGCAAAGCTAAGTGAAAAGCTCAATCTCATGGTCCTTACATGCCTCTTCCTATTCCTTATCAACCTTGGGAAGACATTAGCATGGATTTTGTACTTGGTTTGCCTAGAACTCAAAATGGAAAGGATTCCGTGTTTGTTGTTGTGGACCGATTTTCTAAGATGGCACATTTCATTCCTTGCAACAAGGTAGACGATGCTTCACATATTGCAAATCTCTTTTGTAGGGAAATCTTGCGCCTCCATGGAGTACCAAAGACAATCGTCTCCGACCGCGACGTCAAGTTCTTGAGTTACTTTTGGAAGACTCTATGCGCCAAGCTCGGAATCAAGCTCTTGTTCTCATCCGCATACCATCCTCAAACCGACGGCCAAACGGAGGTGACGAACCGGACACTATCCACTCTACTTCGTGTATTGATCAAGAAGAGCATCAAGGAGTGGGAGGCGTGTCTACCCATCGCCGAGTACGCCTACAACCGCGCAAGACATTCGACTACCGGCAAGTCCCCCTTCGAGGTCGTCTACGGCTTCAACCCATTGTACCCATTGGACATTCTACCTCTACCACTACAAGAGCGCACCAACATGGATGCGAGTGCATGAGCAAGCTACATCAAGAAGATGCATGAAGATACAAGGCACACCATCGAGCGCCAAGTACAACGACTAGTGACCAAGCTCAACGTCAACAAGCAACCCATGATCTTCAACATTGGCGATCTTGTGTGGATACACCTTCGAAAGGACCGCTTCCCCAACGAACGCAAGTACAAACTTCTGCCTCGAGCCGATGGACCTTTCAAGGTGCTAGCACGCTACAACGACAACGCCTACAAGATAGACCTACCACAAGGCAAGTACAATGTGAGCGACATCTTCAACGTCAAGGACCTTGCGCCATACCATGGAGATGAAGATCTCGATCCGTGGTCGGATCCTTCCCAAGCGGGGGTGAGATGATGCGGAGCATCCCTCGCTCATCCCCATGGACGTGTCTACATCTTCCTCAACACCGCTTGGACACATGACAAGAGCTAGAGCCAAGGCTATCGAAGATAAGGTGAACTCGCTCCTTTCCGAACCTCATACGGACATTTCGTGTGTGATCAGGTACCTGGAGGAAAGCCATCGTGCATCTACATCCATTGGACAAGAAGGCGAAGCTACCAACCGCGAAGGTCAAGAAGATCAACCGGAGAAAGTTCCAGCCACCGGACGACCGGTCGGGACCGGATGTCCGGCGCCTGAAGCCCCAGCCACCAAGTCCCAGCCAAAACAGGCCCTAGCGAGCGGACGTCCGGCCCGGACAGGACGATCGGCCCCACCCTCCAGCGAGCGGATGACCGAAGACACCGGACGTCCGGCACCTGGCAACAGAGCCAATATTAACGGAAGTATGAAACTTCCGGACATCCGGCGCCTCCATTCCAGAGAGCTTTCAACGGACGTCCGATGGCACCGGACGTCCGGTCCCTCCTGAGCTACCGGACGACCGGCCCCCAGCGGACGTCCGATACCTGTCTGTGCACAGTTTCGGGCCAAAGCCCATGTACCCCTCCACTCCGTCCCCTTTTGCACTAAGACTATAAATAGGACCCCCCTACCTCCTAGCTAGGGTTAGCATTGGATTAGCTCATGTTTGTGTGAGAGCCTTTGCTCATCCACTTGGATACTTCTCCTCGGAGTTCATGACCTCTTCGGAGAAGATCCCCCAAGCGGATTCAAGACCCCTTCTAGGGAAGAACATCAAGGCCTCCTCGCGGAGAAGAACGATTAATTTGTATCCTTACCTTTGTTGATTGTGGATCATATGTTACTCTTTGTGTTCGGTGATCTAGCACTTGTGTGATCGATTCCTTGTTGGTTTAGTGATTCTCTCTCGTTTTCCCCGTGTTTTCCCTTTGTGCTTCCACGTGTTCTTCGTGATTCCCCGTAGGATCCACTCCAAACATGAAAGATCATCGCCATAGGGTTCCGCCCTACATCAAATGCCCTTTTGTTCTTGGCTTTCACGAGCATGAGTTACAGCATGCCATCCAGCGAAAACAAGGAGAATAAGGCATATAGCCGCTGGATTTTCTTCAATTTACGGCCAAATGAGATTGCCCGGATCATAGAGCATCTACAGAAAGGTACGTGTGTTCCTACCAGGGGGGCTAATGTCTATAAGAAACATAATCTCTCGAATTTCCTTCAAAAGGAAGTGCCAATGGGTTTAGAAACTTGTCTAAAAAACAGCGACGAATGGTGTTCTTTGACTTTCAGGGCCAAAAAGTCCTGCTTAAGGATGAATTTGAGGGTACTCCGGGCCTCCTAGCGCAAGCGGGGAGTATTTTATGGATTCACGCGCTCGCCGGGAGCAGTTTGAGTACTTGTGGGTCAGACATGGACTCTGAATGACAAAATTATGACCGTTTTAGTGAACATCACTCCGTTCTATGGCTGTCCTCGAAAGTACTTCATTTTCTCGTGCGCTTTTTGCCTGACTGCCCCAAAATTTCTTGTCCTCTATAGAGGAGATATCGTTTCCACATATATATTGACCGATGCCAGGAATGCCCTTTTGTTCTTCGCTTCCACGCGCGTGAGTTACAACAGGCCATACGGTGAAAACAAGGAGAATAAGGCATATAGCCGTTGGATTTTCTTCAATTCACGACCTAATGAGATTTGCCGGATCATAGAGCATCTGCCGAATGGTACGTTTGTCTCTACCAGGGGGACTAATGTCTATAAGCAACATAATCTCTCGAATTTAGTTCAAAAGGAAGTGCCAACGGGTTCAGAAACTTGTCTATAAAACAGCGACGAATGATGTTCTTTGACTTTCAGGGCTAAAAAGTCCTGCTTAAGTCTGAATTTGAGGGTACTCCGGGCCTCCTAGAGCAAGCGGGGAGTATTTTTTGGATTCGCCCGCTCGCCCGAAGAAGTTTGAGTACTTGTGGGTCCGACACGGACTCCGAATGACAAAATTATGACCGTTTTAGTGAACATCTCTCCATTCTAAGGCAGTCCTTGAAAGTACTACATTTTCTCGTGCGCTTTTTGCCTGACTGCCCAAAATTTCTTGTCCTCTATAGTGGAGATATCGTTTCCACATATATATTGACCGACGCCAGGATTGCCCTTTTGTTCTTGGCTATCACGCGCATGAGTTACAGCATGCCATCCGGCGAAAACAAGGAGAATAAGCCATATAGCCGCTGGATTTTCTTCAATTTATGACCAAATGGGATTGCCCGGATCATAGAGGATCTGCAGAAAGGTACGTTTGTCTCTACCAGGGGGGCTAATGTCTATAAGCAACATAATCTCTCGAATTTCCTTCAAAAGGAAGTGCCTATAGGTTCAGAAACTTGTCTGAAAAACAGCGACGAATGATGTTCTTTGACTTTTAGGGCCAAAAAGTCCCGCTTAAGGCCGTATTTGAGGGTCTTCCGGGCCTCCTGGTGCAAGCGGGGAGTATTTTCTAGATTCATACGCTCACCGGGAGCAGTTTGAGTACTTGTGGGTCCGACACGGACTCCGAATGACAAAATGATGACTGTTTTAGTGAACATCTGTCCATTCTATGGCAGCCCTTGAAAGTACTTCATTTTCTCGTGCGTTTTTGCCTGCCCCAAAATTTCTTGTCCTCTATATAGGAGATATCGTTTCCACATATATATTGACTGATGCCAGGAATGCCCTTTTGTTCTTGGCTTTCACGCGCGTGAGTTACAGCATGCCATCCGGCGAAAACAAGGAGAATAAGGCATATTGCCGCTAGATTTTCTTCAACTTACAGCCAAATGAGATTGCCCGGATCATAGAGCATCTGTAGAAAGGTACGTTTCTCCCTACCAGGGGGGCTAATGTCTATAAGCAACATAATCTCTCAAATTTCCTTCAAAAGGAAGTGCCAATGGGTTCAGAAATTTGTCTATAAAACAGCGATGAATGATGTTCTTTGACTTTCAGGGCCAAAAAGTCCTGCTTAAGGCTGAATTTGAGGGTACTCCGGGTCTCCTGGCGGAAGCGGGTGTATTTTTGGGATTCGCATGCTCGCCGCGAGCAGTTTGATTACTTATGTGATGTAGGGTGGAACCCTATAGCGTCGATCTTTCACGTTTGGAGTGGATCCTACGGGGGAATCATGAAGAACAAGCGGAAGCACAAGGGGAAACATGGGGAAAACTAGAGAGAATCACTCAACCAACAAGGAATCGATCACACAAGTGCTAGATCACCACACACATAAGAGATCCACAAGATACAAAGTCAACTAAGGTAAGGATACAAAGGAACCGTACATCTCCAAGAGGAGGCCTTGATGTTCTTCCCTGGATAGGGGTCTTGAATCCGCTGGGGGATCTTCTCCGAAGAGGTCCTGATCTCCAAGGAGAAGTAACCGAGTGGATGAGCAAAGGCTCTCACACAAATATGAACTAATCCAATGCTAACCCTAGAAAGAGGAAGGGGATGGAGTATATATAGTCTACGGGGCGAAAGGGTACATGGGCTTCGGCCCTTCACTGTTCACGCGCAGGTGAGGCCGGATGTACGGGCGTCGGGCCGGATGTCCGGGGCTTCATGTGAGGCCGGATGTCCGGGCTGGCGGTGCGACCTTATGTAGTCTCTGATGCGGGGCGCCGGATTTTTGGGCAGAGGGCCGGATTACCGGGGCTTCGTGGGAGGCCGGATGTCCGGGACCTGGAGGCCGGATGTCCGGGCCCTGTAGTCTTCTTGGCTGAGCTGCGGCTGCTGTGTTGGCGTCTCCAGGGGCCGGATGTCCGGGGTCTGGGCCGGATGTCCGGGGCCTGGAAGGTGAACTTGTCCGTTTCAGCTGGTTCTCTTCATCCGTGGAGTGGGCAGCTTGTCCATCTTCACGTGCATCCTCGGGAGGTTCTTCTTGGCACCTAATCATGCATAGTGTATCTGACTTAGGTAGTAGCCATGTCTCGAGAGGGTCATATGAAATATCATTTAGGAGAGAAGTCACCTCGGTTTCAAGAGCTCTTGCACGTGCTCGAGTCATAGGTCCTTGTGGGGTCAGATGTGTTGATGTAGAGTCCATGGGGATGATGGAGGGATGCTCCGCATCATATCCCCTTCCTTCGAAAGGATCCGACCTCGGATCAAGATCTTCATCACCATGGAAAGGCGAGAGGTCTTTGACGTTGAAGGTGTCGCTCACGTTGTACTTGTCGCTTGGTAGGTCGAGCTTGTAAGCGTTGTTGTTGTAGCGTGCTAACACCTTGAAGTGTCCATCGGCTCGAGGTAGAAGTTTGGACTTGCGTTCGTTGGGGAAGCGTTCCTTGCGAAGGTGTAGCCACACGAGATCGCCTATGTTGAAGATCATGGGTTGCTTGTTGATGTTGAGCTTGGTCGCTAGTCGTTGTACTTGGTGCTCGATGGTTTGTCTTGTATCTTCATGCATCTTCTTGATGTAGCTTGCACGGGCACTTGCGTTGAGGTTGGTGCGCTCTTGTAGAGGAAGAGGCAGAATGTCCAATGGGGACAATGGGTTGAAGCCGTAGACGACCTCGAAGGGAGGCTTGCCGGTAGTCGAATGTCTTGCACGGTTGTAGGCATACTCGGCGATCAGTAGACATGCCTCCCACTCCTTGATGTTCTTCTTGATCAACACGCGAAGTAGAGTGGAGAGCGTCTAGTTCGTCACCTCCGTTTGGCCGTCGGTTTGAGGATGGTATGCCGATGAGAATAGGAGCTTGATGCCGAGTTTGGCGCAAAGTGTCTTCCAAAAGTAACCCAAGAACTTGACGTCGCGGTCGGAGACAATTGTCTTTGGTACTCCATGGAGGCGCAAGATTTCCCTACAAAAGAGATTTGCAATATGTGAAGCATCGTCTACCTTGTTGCAAGGAATGAAATGTGCCATCTTAGAAAATCGATCCACAACAACAAACACGGAATCCTTTCCATTTTGAGTTCTAGACAAACCAAGTACAAAATCCATGCTAATGTCTTCCCAAGGTTGATAAGGTATAGGAAGAGGCATGTAAAGACCATGAGATTGAGCTTTTGACTTAGCTTTGCGGCACGTAGAGCATCGGGTGGTGAAGCGTGAGACGTCTCGAAACATCTTGGGCCAAAAGTAGTTCTTGGAGAGCGTGGCGAAGGTCTTGTCGCGTCCAAAATGTCCCATGAGTCCGCCTCCATGAGCCTCTTGCAAAAGGAGCAAACGAAGAGAAGACTCGGGGATGCATAGTTTGTTAGCTCTCATAAGATAACCATCCTTGAGGTAATATTGTTCCCAAGATGTATGAGTCAAACATTTGGCATAATGAGATGCAAAAGATGGATCACTAGCATACAAATCTTTTATGTGCTCAAAGCCAATAACATTCAACTCAAGTTGGGTGACAAGCATGCATATACGTGAAAGTGCATCGGCAACTACATTCTCCTTACCCTTAATGTACTTGATCACATATGGGAAAGATTCAATAAATTCACTCCATTTGGCATGACGCTTGTTCAATTTAGTTTGACCTTTTAAGTACTTAAGCGTTTCATGATCGGTATGGATGACAAACTCATGAGGTCGAAGATAATGTTCCCAAACATGTAGTACACGCACTAAAGCATACAATTCCTTGTCATACACGGGATAGTTAAGTTGAGCACCAGAGAGTTTTTCACTAAAGTAAGTAATGGCTCGTTTTTCTTGCGTTAGAACTCCGCCAATTCCGGTACCACTTGCATCACAATGAACCTCAAAAATTTTGTCAAAATTGGGCAAAGCAAGAATCGGAGCATGAGTAAGCAAAGACTTGAGCTCATCAAAAGCGTTGGATTGTAAAGATCCCCAAACAAAAGGAGTATTCTTCTTACTCAAAGCATGCAAAGGGGCTGCAATAGTGCTAAAGTTTTTCACAAAGCGACGATAAAAACCTGCAAGACCAAGGAAACTTCGCACTTGTTGCAAATTGGTGGGTTGGGGCCAAGTTTTAATTGCTTCAATTTTAGTTTCATCAACATGGACACCCTTGGAAGAGACAACGAAACCCAAGAAAACCACTTTGTCAACGCCAAAAGTGCATTTTTTCAAGTTGGCATAAAGACTTTCCTTTCGAAGTGTTTGCAAAACAAGCTTAACATGATCAAGATGTTCTTTCATGGTTTTGCTAAACACAAGAATATCATCGAAGTAAACCAAAACAAAGATTCCAATATAAGGTCTAAGCACATGATGCATAAGATGCACAAAAGTTCCGGGAGCTTCCGACAAACCCATAGGCATAACCAACCACTCATATAAGCCAAATTTGGTTTTGAAATCAGTTTTCCACTCATCACCCTCATGAATGCGGATTTGATAATAGCCACTTTTAAGATCAATTTTTGAGAAAAAGTTGGCTCCACTAAGTTCATCAAGCATATCATCTAAGCGAGGAATGGGATGTCTATAGCGGACGGTGATAGCATTTATAGGTCTACAATCGGAGCACAAGCGGAAACTTCCATCGGGCTTAGGCACAAGTATAACGGGAACGACACAAGAGCTTAAGCTTTCACGTACATGACCATTGTCGATTAGTTGTTGTACTTGCCGTTGAATCTCCTTGGTTTCTTCGGGATTGACATGGTATGGAGCTTTGTTTGGAAGTGGCGCTCCGGGGATGAGGTCGATTCGATGCTCAATGCCTCGACGAGGAGGTAGACCCGGAGGTAGCTCATCGGGGAAAACATCTTGAAATTCCTGCAAAAGAGATTGAAACACCAAAGGTAACTCGTGAATGGTGTTAGTTTTTGTTTCTCCATCCTTGCACACAAAGACAAAGTGCATTACACTTGATGGGTTCTCACACACTTCTCTCATCTCACTTTTGGTGGCAAATAGTATGATGTTTTTCTCTCTAGGCGAAGAGGCGCTCAAGTTTGGCTTGTGGTTCTCACTCACTTTTTGGTGGCTCACTTTCTCACTCTTCTCTCTCTGGTTGGTGGCTTGTTTGTCGGCTATCACTTGACTAGGAGACATGGGTCGTAGCACATATTCTTTTCCTTTCATCTTGAAGCTATAGTGGTTTGTACGCCCATTGTGGAAGACACCACGGTCAAATTGCCATGGCCGACCAAGGAGGTGGTGGCAAACGGTCATTGGGACCACATCATACTCCAAAGTGTCCTCATATGCACCTATTTTGAAGGATACTTGGACCGTATGCTCAACTCGTATAGTGCCGGAGTCACTTAGCCATTGAACCTTGTAGGGTTGCGGATGCTTCTTCTTGACCAATTGAAGCTTGGAGCATAGTTCTTCGCTTGCCAAGTTGTGGCAACTACCTCCATCGATGATGACCTTGACAGATCCTCCATTGATGCCGGTCTTTGTGTGGAAGATGTGGCATCTTTGATCTTCTTCTTGTTGATGTTGAAGTGTCAAGACCTTGGAGACAACAAGAGCAGGGCTTGTATCTTCATCAAAAAAGACTTGATCATCTTCATCGTCGTTGATGCGCCGGTGCATGGCCACTTGCTCAATAGCTGTCATTTCATCTTCACTCATTGAGTCGTAGGTACCATCGTCGTTGAGTATCATGGTGCGCTTGTTGGTGCATTCATAGGACTTGTGGCCTCGGCCGCCGCAAGTGAAACACTTGAAGGAGCTTGTCTTGACGGTCTCATCGGTTGGAGTAGATGATGAAGCACGCGGCTTGAAGTTGCTTGTAGTAGGAGGAAGGCGACTTGAACTTGCGGAAGTTTTCTTGTAACTTTACTTGTCGTCGTTGCTTGGAGAAGGCTTGGTTGATGTCGAAGTTGGAGTAGTTGTTGAAGCTTGGTTGTTGGAGAAGCCGTATGTCTTGGAGGAGTACTTGGCGTACTTGAAGTCATCTTGTACTTGACGTTCCGCTTTTGTAGCTTGATGCACGAGCTCAATGAGGTTGGAGTAGGGTTGGAAGTCGGCGATCTTCTTGATGGGATGGTTGAGTCCATTCAAGAATCGTGCCATTGTTTGCTCATCATCTTCCGTGACATTGGCTCGAATCATGGCAATCTCCATTTCCTTGTAGTATTCTTCAACACTCTTTGTTCCTTGCTTGAGGAGTTGTAGCTTCTTGAAGAGATCACGGTTCTAGTAGGTGGGCACAAATCGTGCTCGCATGGCATCCTTCATTTGAGCCCAAGTGGTGATTGGAGGTTCACCTCTTGCTTGTCGGCGCTCAAGGACTTGTTCCCACCATATGAGCACATAGTCTTGGAACTCAAGTGATGCCATAGCGATCTTCTTCTCTTCCTCATAGTTGTGCAAACGAAAGATTTGTCGACCTTCAATGCCCAAGAGAGGTACTCTTCGGGATCATTGGTTCCATTGAACTTGGGCATTGTGAACTTGAGCTTGCCATATCGGTGCTCTTCATTGTGTTGTGGGCGATGGTGATGATGACGTCCTTGACGTCAAGGGTAATCATCCTCATGTTGCTCTTGGCGTGGAGGAAGTCCATTATCAACTTGCTCTTGTTGACCTTGAGGTTGGGGAGGAGCTTGAGGAGCTTGTGAAGGTTCTTGTGGGGCTTGACGTTGCGCACGCGGATGGTAGTTCCTCTCTTGGATTTCTTCTCGAAGGGCTTCCTCTTGATTGCGCCTTTCGCGATTGCGGTTGGCGATAGCTCGACTTGATGCTTGAAGGGCACGTTCCGCTTCAAGAGCTTGTGCTTCTCGTTGTTGTTGTTGAAGACGTTGAGCCTCGGCGTCTTGTTGCTCTTGGTGTAGGCGCGCTCGTTCTTGTTCTTGTTGGCGACGAAGACGTTGTCGTTCTTGAGCTTGAGCAAACGCTACTTGGTTTGATTGAGGACGAGGAACTTGTTCATCCACTTGCTCTTGGGAATGCTTGTCGTGTAGCGGGGTGCGAGATGCATGACGGTCTTGACGCGCGGCTCGTCGAAGAGTGTTCGATGATGGTGTACTTGTGTCGCAGAAGGAGTCATCGGAGTGGCGACTTGAGTGGCTCCGTCTTGAGTGTGAGGATGTAGAAGGAGGCCGGTTCACCAACAAAGTGCGGATCTCGTCCATTCTTGCATTGTGCTCTTGCTTGTGCGCGTCGAGCTTGTTGTCGAAGTAGTCTCGTGTACGTTGCTCGGAGTGTCGCAAGTCGGTGGCGAGGTTGTCGATGCGGTCGCTCATTGCTTGTTGCTCTTGATGGAGAGCTCGGTGTGCGCCAAAGATGTGGCTCTTGGTGACGTATGATGACATGTCGTCGTCTTGCTCGATGAAGAGTGGGTTTGTAGAAGAACTTGGCCTATCCATCATTTCAATCAAATTGTGAGTGGTAGAAGGAGAAGAACTAATACCAATGTACCTTTGACCAAGGTTGAAGATGAATCAAGTTCACTCAAATGTGGACAATGAAATAGCACTATTGGTACCAACCCTTGTCGATTCTCACACCTACACAAGTAAAAGCTTTTGGTGGAGCTTGGTTAGGATGGTGGCATAAAATTGATTGCAATAGTAAGTGAGCTTCAATAATGTTGGAAAAGATTCACAAATTTTCAAATGCAACAAGTAGACCAAGCAAGTATGGGTACACGGAAACACACACACAAATTGATAAATGGGACTGTGCAAACCAAAAGTGAGACAAAATGTGGAATCCACGAAAATGCTCTTGTTGCATAATACTAGAGAGACGCTAGCACGATTGCACAATAGGCGGATACGCAAACTTGTGCACAACCTACTAGGCAAAATGCAACTATCTCTATCCCAAGTATGCTATATGTATGGTGTTACGGTGCAATGATCCAAGATGATCCAATATGACAATCTTAGTGATGTATGATGCTATGGTTCTTGCTTATAAGCTCTTTGCCTATCTTTTCTCTTTGCTTAAAAGCTTGGGTGGCTCTTTTAGTTTTGAGCTCTTTTCTCATGCAAAACTTCACGAACCAAGATAGCAATTGTGTATGCTATGACAACTTTGTGACACACAAGTGGATCCCAAGATATGCACCACTATGGTATGGTATGTATTCTATGGAGTATGATCCCTAAATGCGCACAAGTCACGTTGCCGGCAATACTCAATGGCTAGTCTCGATGGGTAAGCAACGCAAAAGTAAGGCCATGTGGGGTATCAATGCAATTACAAGTTATGACAAAGATGTCGTCGAAGTTACCGTCCTTGGCAATGTTGAGTAGTCGATGGAGATGAGCGGTGGTGATGATGACGTCGAACCGTACCTATATAGCCGAAACACAATAGGACACGGGAACCACAACTCAAAATCTCAAAGACCAAGACACATCAAAATCGACATAGGATGTATAGGAAATGGGCGCGGGGTGTTGGAGTTGTTGTTTCCAGGGGCCGGATGTCTGGGCCAACTGCCGGATGTCCGGGGCTCCGGATGTCCGGGGAACACGGGTCGGATGTCCGGGCTCTGGATCGGGGATGAACACGAAGAACTCCGCGGGGAAAATCGCAACTCCGGGACAAAATTCGGACGAATTGGTGGATGGAAAAGGGTGGGGAGGGTGGGGAAAGCTAGATCCACACGCAGCAACACAAATCCATGGACCAAATCCAACAAAATTTCATCACACCAACAAATCACAAAAAAATTTGGGGCTATTTTTGGTGGGGATTTTCGGATTTAGGACGAAATCAACAAAATCAAGCTAGAAAAAGAGGGGTAGGGGCTCCAAAAACGTGATCAACGTGGCTCATGATACCATACGATGTAGGGTGGAACCCTATAGCGTCGATCTTTCACATTTGGAGTGGATCCTACGGGGGAATCACGAAGAACACGTGGAAGCACAAGGGGAAATACGGGGAAAACGAGAGAGAATCACTCAACCAACAAGGAATCGAGCACAAAAGTGCTAGATCACCACACACATAAGAGATCCACAAGATACAAAGTCAACTAAGGTAAGGATACAAAGGAACCGTTCATCTCCAAGAGGAGGCCTTGATGTTCTTCCCTAGATAGGGGTCTTGAATCATTTGGGGATCTTCTCCGAAGAGGTCCTGATCTCCGAGGAGAAGTAACCGAGTGGATGAGCAAAACTCTCACACAAATATGAGCTAATCCAATGCTAACCCCGGAAAGAGGAAGGGATGGAGTATATATAGTCTACGGGCGAAGGGTACATGGGCTTCGGCCCTTCACTGTTCACGCGCAGTGAGGTCGGATGTCCGGGCGTCGGGCCGGATGTCCGGGGCTTCATGTGAGGCCGGATGTCCGGGCTGGTGGCCGAATGTCCGGGCTGGCGGTGCAACCTTCTGTAGTCTCTGGTGCGGGGCGCCGGATTTCTGGGCAGAGGGCCGGATTTCCGGGGCTTCGTGGGAGGCCGGATGTCCGGGACCTGGGGGCCGGATGTCCGGGCCCTGTAGTCTTCTTGGCTGAGCTGCGGCTGCTGTGTTGGCGTCTCCAGGGGCCGGATGTCCGGGGCCTAGAAGGTGAACTTGTCCGTTTCAGCTGGTTCTCTTCATCCGTGGAGTGGGCAGCTTGTCCATCTTCACGTGCATCCTCGGGAGGTTCTTCTTGGCACCTAATCATGCATAGTGTATCTGACTTAGGTAGTAGCCATGCTTCGAGAGGGTCATATGAAATATCATTTAGGAGAGAAGTCACCTCGGTTTCAAGAGCTCTTGCACGTGCTCGAGTCATAGGTCCTTGTGGGGTCGAATGTGTTGATGTAGAGTCCATGGGGATGATGGAGGGATGCTCCGCATCATTATGGGTCCGACATGGACTCCGAATGACAAAATTATGACCGTTTTAGTGAACATCTATCCATTCTATGACAGTCCTTGAAAGTACTTCATTTTCTCATGCGCTTTTTGCCTGATTGCCCCAAAATTTCTTGTCCTCTATAGAGGAGATATCGTTTCCACATATGTATTGACCGATGCCAGGAATGCCCTTTTGTTCTTGGCTTTCACGCGCGTGAGTTACACCATGCCATACGGCGAAAACAAGGAGAATAAGGCATATAGCCGCTGGATTTTCTTCAATTTACGGCCAAATGAGATTGCCCGGATCATAGAGCATCTGCAGAAAGGTACGTTTGTCCCTACCATGGGGGCTAATGTCTATAAGCAACAAAATCTCTCGAATTTCATTCAATAGGAAGTGCCAATGGGTTCAGAAACTTGTCTGAAAAACAACGACGAATGATGTTCTTTGACTTTCAGGGCCAAAAAGTCCTGCTTAGGGCCGTATTTGAGGGTACTCCGGGCCTCCTGGTGCAAGCAGGGAGTATTATCTAGATTCACACGCTCGCCGCGAGCAGTTTGAGTACTTGTGGGTCCGACACGGACTCCGAATGACAAAATTATGACCGTTTTAGTGAACATCTCTCCATTCTATGGCAGTCCTTGAAAGTACTTCATTTTCTCATGCGCTTTTTGCCTGACTGCCCCAAAATTTCTTGTCCTCTATAGAGGAGATATTGTTTCCACATATATATTGACCGATGCCAGGAATGCCCTTTTGTTCTTGGCTTTCACGCGCGTGAGTTACACCATGCTATCCGGGGAAAACAAGGGAATAAGGCATATAGCCGCTGGATTTTCTTCAATTTACGGCCAAATGAGATTGCCCGGATCATTGAGCATCTGCAGAAAGGTACGTTTGTCTGTACCAGGGGAGCTAATGTCTATAAGAAACATAATCTCTCGAATTTCCTTCAGAAGGAAGTGCCAATGGGTTCAGAAACTTGTCTGGAAAACACCGACGAATGATGTTCTTTGACTTTCAGGGCCAAAAAGTCCTGCTTAAGGCTGAATTTGAGGATACTCCGGGCCTCTTGGCGCAAGCGGGGAGTATTTTCTGGATTCACGTGCTCGCCGCGAGCAGTTTGAGTACTTGTGGGTCTGACACGGACTCCGAATGACAAAATTATGACCGTTTTAGTGAACATCTGTCCATTCTATGGCAGCCCTTGAAAGTACTTCATTTTCTCGTGCGCTTTTTGCCTGATTGCCCCAGAATTTCTTGTCCTCTATAGAGGAGATATCATTTCCACATATATATTGACCGATGCCAGGAATGCCCTTTTGTTCTTGGCTTTCACGCGCGTGAGTTACAACATGCCATCCGGCGAAAACAAGGAGAATAAGGCATATAGCCGCTGGATTTTCTTCAATTTACGGCCAAATGAGATTGCCCGGATCATAGAGCATCTACAGAAAGGTACGTTTGTCCCTACCAGGGGGGCTAATGTCTATAAACAACATAATCTCTCGAATTTCCTTCAATAGGAAGTGCCAATGGGTTCAGAAACTTGTCTGCAAAACAACGATGAATGATGTTCTTTGACTTTCAGGGACAAAAAGCCCTGCTTAAGGCCGTACATGAGGGTAATCCGGGCCTCCTAGCGCAAGCGGGGAGTATTTTATGGATTCGCGCGCTCGCCGCGAGCAGTTTGAGTACTTGTGGGTCCGACACAGACTCCAAATGACAAAATTATGACCGTTTTAGTGAACATCTCTCCGTTCTATGGCAGTCCGCGAAAGTACTTCATTTTCTCATGCGCTTTTTGGCTGATTGCCCTGAAATTTCATGTCCTCTATAGAGGAGATATCGTTTCCACATATATATTGACCGATGCCAAGAATGTCCTTTTGTTCTTGGCTTTCACGCGCATGAGTTACATCATGCCATACAGCGAAAACAAGGAGAATAAGACATATAGCAGCTGGATTTTCTTCAATTTACGACCAAATGAGATTGCCCGGATCATAGAGCTTCTGCAGAACGGTACGTTTGTCTCTACCAGGGGGGCTAATGTCTATAAGAAACATAATCTCTCGAATTTCCTTCGAAAGGAAGTGCCAATGGGTTCATAAACTTGTATGGAAATCAGCAACCAATGATGTTCTTTGACTTTCAGGGCCAAAAAGTCCTGCTTAAGGCCGTATTTGAGGGTACTCCGGGCCTCCTAGCGCAAGCGCGGAGTATTTTCTAGATTCGCACGCTCGTCGGGAGCAGTTTGAGTACTTGTGGGTCCGACACAGACTCCGAATGACAAAATTACGACCGTTTTAGTGAACATCTCTCCATTCTATGGCAGTCCTTGAAAGTACTTCATTTTCTCGTGCGCTTTTTGCCACACTGCCCCAAAATTTCTTGTCCTCTATAGAGGAGATATCGTTTCCACATATATATTGATCGATGCCAGGAATGCCCTTTTGTTCTTGGCTTTCACGTGCATGAGTTACAGCATGCCATCCGGCGAAAACAAGGAGAATAAGGCATTTAGCCGCTGGATTTTCTTCAATTTACGGCCAAATGAGATTGTGAAAGCACATTTGCTCCCTGGGTGGTTTTGGTAATTAATGACAACATACTTTGTGGTTGGACTAATGCCTTTATCAAGTATGTTTCAGGAAATTCAATCACATTGGCATGGCAAAAGGACTGAAGAGGTGGACCCCTAAAATGCTAAGGCAAGCATTGGCAAAAGCTCATGACTCCATTTTTGGTTTAGTGATCCAAGATCACATTGAGTCCATAGGAAAGCCAATACTATTAAAAGGGGATGAGGTTATGATGATGATCTGGTAGCTCAAGTGCTTAGTGATACATCTCCTAAACTATCAGCAACTCTCACTGGCATATACACTCATAAGTAATCTCGGTCCCACCGATATTCCAAACTCGGTCACACCGAGATGAACCACCTCAGCCATAAAGCCAAACCCTAGAAAACTCGGATTTTCCGATTCTGAACTCGGTCTCACCGAAACTTGAGTTGCCAAGCTTCTGTAACCTTCTATCATCAAATCGGTGTCACCGAGATGATGAAGTCGGTCTCACCGAGATTGGCAAGCTCTTGTCTTTGCACGAATCGGACAAACCGAGATTGTATTTTCGGTCCCACCGAAAATCCCAACGTTCACATGATTTGAACTTTTGGTCTCACCGAGTTGTCAACTTCGGTCCCACCGAGATTGGTCAAATGTGTGTAACGGTTGGATTTTGTGTGGAGGCTATAAATACCCTCCACCCCTCTTCATTCGTGGAGAGAGCCATCGAAAGTACTACCACTCCTACCTTAAATTTACGAGAAGAGAACTACCTACCCTTGTGTTGAGATCAAGTTGCTCCACTCCCACCATATGAAGCTTGATCTCTAGCCTTCCCAAGTTGCTTTCCACTCAATCCTTTCTTCCACCACAGCCAAATCAGTGAGGAGAGTTGAGTGTTGGGGAGATTATCATTTGAAGCACAAGAGCAAGGAGTTCATCATCGTCAACACCATCTATTACCTTTTGGAGGGTGGTGCCTCCTAGATTGGTTAGGTGTCGCTTGGGAGCCTCCGTCGAGATGTGGAGTTGAACCAAGAAATTTGTAAGGGCAAGGAGATCGCCTACTTCGTGAAGATCTACCCCGAGTAAGGCTAGCCCTCCGTGGGCGTAGGCCATGATGGCATAGATAAGGTTGCTTCTTCGTGGACCCTTCGTGGGTGGAGCCCTCCGTGGACTCTCGCAGCCGTTACCCTCCGTGGGTTGAAGTCTTCATCAACGTGGAAGTACGATAGCACCACCTATCGGAACCACGAGAAAAATCACCGCGTCTCCAAATTGCGTTTGATCTTCTCCACTTCCCTTTTCTACATGTGCAATTTACTTTCCGCTGCTCATACTCTAGACTTGCATGTGTAGTGTGCTACTTGACTTGTGTGTGTTATGCAAAATCTGCCAAAATCTGTTCTTGATCAAAGACTGAATTTTTAACTTGTCGAGTAGTCTAATCCCCCCCCCTTCTAGACACTCTCACCTTCTTCGATCTTACAATTGGTATCAGAGCTTTGGTCTCCATTGCTTTGGTTTACACACCATTGGAGGAAGATGGACGTGTCTACGTTTGGGAGTGTTAGCCATAGAGTGCCTATTCTTAATGGAGTGTCCTATAACTCGTGGAGGATTGAAATGCTTATTATCTTTAAGACATACAATTTGCGCAAATATGTTGGAACCCCATATGTGCCCCCATTTGACCCCTTGCACCCTACCATGGATGAAGAGCTTGATTTGCTTCGTAACCTTAGAACTGTAAATCTTATCATTAGAGGGTTACCCGATAACTTGCTTAAGCTCGTTACAAACTTTGAGTGCGCCTATGCTATGTGGAAGTTCTTGGAAGAACTTTATCCGGACTACTCTTTGAGAGGTCTTGATGAAATTCTATACAAGACTATTGAATTTGATATGATGCTCTAATGATCCCAACTTTGATAAATGCTTCTTTGAGCTTCGTGATCTCATGAAAAAGAAGGGTGATCCTTGTCTTATCAATGCTCTAATTAGAAATGCTCTTGTATTGCATTCCGATGATTATTGTCACATTGACAAAACTAATGCAAGTAGTTGTCAAATTGACCTAGGTGTTGATGATGAACTATCTATGGGTCAATATGATGATGAGCATGAGCATGATGATGATTGCTCGATTCGGACACCGAGCTAGACAAGATCATGAAGAGTCTCAATCTTATGGCAAATCGAGAGACTACATATCCGTGGAAAAGAGTGGATTCTTGATAGTGGATGCACCGATCACATGACCGGAGACGAAGACATGTTTCGAGAGCTTGCAAAGAACGATGGTCCACGCAAGTATGTGACTTTTGGAGACAACTCCAAGGGTAAGGTACTTGGCCTTGGTAAGGTGGCCATATCTCATGATAGCTCTATTCAAAATGTCATGCTTGTAGAATCACTTGGATACAATTTACTTTTCGTGTCTAGATTAGCTGACTTTGGATTCAATGTGCTATTTACCGAAGTAGATTGCCAAGTCTTTCGTCGTGACAATCATAACATGGCATTTACCGGTATCCGTAGAGGTGATCTATATATTGTTGATTTCACTAAGAAAGTCCAACCTAGAACTTGCTTCATTGCTAAATCCGCTAAAGGTTGGTTATGGCATAGAAGGCTTGGACATGTTGGTATGCGTAATCTAGACAAGCTAATCAAAGGTGATCATATTCTTGGTGTTAAAGATGTTTTCTTTGACAAAGATAGACTTTGTAGTGCTTGTCAGGCAGGAAAACAAGTAGGTGGAAGTCATCCCGTGAAGAACATCATGACCACAAGGAGACCGCTTGAGCTTCTTCATATGGATCTCTTCGGTCCCAATGCTTACAAAAGCCTTGGTGGTAACTCTTTTGGTCTAGTTATAGTTGATGATTATTCCAGATTTACGTGGGTATTTTTCCTTGATGACAAATCGCAGGTTCAGAGAATCTTCAAAATCTTTGCCAGAAAGGCCCAAAATCAATTTGAGGTGAAGATCAAGAAAGTTCGAGTGACAATGGAGCGGAGTTCAAGAACGCCCATGTAGACTCTTTTACGGATGAGGAAGGATTCTACATGAGTTCTCGACTACGTACACTCCTCAACAAAATGGAGTTGTTGAGAGGAAGAACCGAACGCTCATAGAGATGGCGAGAACGATGCTTGATGAATACAAGACACCGAAGCACTTTTGGGGTGAAGCCGTCGAGACAGCTTGTCATGCTATCAACAGGCTTTATCTTCATAAGCTTCTCGGCAAGACATCATACGAGCTCCTCACCGGTAACAAACCCCAAGTGGGATACTTTCGTGTCTTTGGTTCAAAATGCTATATCCTTGATAAGCATCGTCGGTCTAAATTTGCTCCTAAAACTCATGAAGGCTTCTTCCTTGGTTATGGATCAAACTCCCACACCTACCGTGTCTACAACAATTTCACCCGAAAGGTTGAAGAGACGGTAGATGTGAAGTTTGATGAATCTAATGGCTCACAAGTAGAGCAAATGCCTATTGATGTAGGAGACAAGGACCCATCGGAAGCCATCCAAGATTTATCTATTGGAAAGATCCGTCCCATGGAAGTAAAGGAGAGTTCCTCATCTACATATGTGGAGCCCCCTACCTCACGGCAAGATGAACCTCAAGGCAACATGGAGGCCTCCACAAGTGGAACTCACCAAGATGAGGAAGTGCAACAAGAAGATCCACCACAACCTCCTTCTCCACCGCCTCAAGACAACACCAACAACAATGAAGAAGAAGAGGAAGATGAAGATGATGAGGAAGCTCAGCCACAACCACAACAAAAGCTATCCCGAGTCCGAGCAAGAATCAAGAAAAATCATCCCGTGGAACAAATGATGAACGACATCGACTCCGGGAGAATTACTCGCTCTAAAACTCGCTTAGCTAACTTTTGTGAGCATTACTCATTCATCTCTAGTATTGAACCTATGAAGGTAGAGGAAGCACTTGAAGACCCGGATTGGGTGAACGCTATGCACGAAGAGCTACACAACTTCGAGAGGAACAATGTATGGACTTTGGTAGAGAAGCCCAAGGATGATCAAAACGTCATTGGAACCAAATGGGTGTTTCGGAACAAGCAAGATGAAGATGGACAAGTCATCCACAACAAGGCTCGTCTCGTAGCTCAAGGTTACACACAAGTCGAAGGTATGGACTATCGTGAGACCTATGCCCCCGTTGCTAGACTTGAGTCCATTCGCATTCTTCTTGCTTATGCCAATCACCATGATATTACTCTCTATCAAATGGATATTAAAAGTGCTTTCCTAAATGGTGAAATTGAGGAGGAAGTATTTGTGAAACAACCTCCCGGATTTGTGAATCCTAAAAATTCTAATCATGTTTACAAGTTGCACAAAGCTCTTTATGGTCTTAAACAAGCTCCTAGAGCTTGGTACAAATGCTTGACTAGCTTTCTTCTTGAAAAAGGATTTGAGATTGGAAAAATAGACTCAACGCTATTCACGAAAAGGGTTTATGGTGAACTATTTGTATGCCAAATATATGTTGATGATATTATCTTTGGTTCAACTAACCCTCATTTTAGCGAGAAGTTTGGAAAGCTCATGTCGGAGAAGTACGAGATGTCCATGATGAGTGAACTCAAATTCTTTCTTGGGTTGCAAATCAAGCAATCTAAGGAGGGTACCTTTGTCTCACAAACAAAGTACACCAAGGATCTCTTCAAGAAGTTCAACATGCAAGAAAGCAAAGGTATGAGAACCCCCATGCCTACAAGTGGACATAATGACTTGACAAAAGATGGAGAACCCGTTGATCAAAAGGTTTACTGATCTATGATTGGTTCTCTACTATATCTCTGTGCTTCTCGTCCTGACATAATGTTGAGTGTATGCATGTGTGCTCAATATCAAGCAGCCCCTAAAGAATGTCATCTTAAAGCTGTTAAAAGAATTGTGAGATATTTGATACACACACCAAACTTTGGCATTTGGTATCCTAAGAGGGCCTCTTTCGACCTTGTTGGCTATTCCGACTCGGACTATGCCGGTGACAGGGTTGATAGAAAGTCAACTTCGGGTACGTGTCAATTCCCTTGTCGATCCCTTGTATCTTGGTCCTCCAAGAAACAAAATTCAGTATCATTATCCACTGCCGAAGCGGAATATATTGCTGCTGGTTCATGTTGTGCTCAGTTGCTATAGATGACACAAACGCTTAAGGATTATGGGATACATTGATGAGGACATGACTACCTTTGATATGACCAAAAATATTGCATACATGCATAATTGTCAGGTGATTTCTAGAGCAAACTATTCAATAATCTATTTATGTTATCCAGAACAAAAATACTTCACACACTTTTGTGTTTTGTCTAATTGCAGGTGTATGGGACATTTGTACAATCCACATATGAAGATAAGGGAAAAGGAGAAGTTTAGGTGCTGTTCAAAAAGTCTTCTCACGCCACTCTTGGGCCAAGAGAAGATAGAGTCCAAGTCTCTCACCTTCTGGATTCAGATTCGGACTGCACAGACATACCTGACTCAAAACGCCAACAACTTTTTCATACGGACTCCGAATTGGGTGATTCTTTTTTTGTTGGAAAGTAGATTTCATGCTCTTTCCAGCACAATTGGAATCACCTTGAAATCCATCCGGAGCGTTGAGTTATGGACGAAACAATCTGACGCTGCAGCAGAATCCGAGTCAAACTACAAGTCCAGAGGTGTTACATCAACTCCACTTAGGCCTATGAGCCTTGTACGACCTAGGGTTGGTTTTAGGATGCCTTGGGACGTTCTCCCACCTCCTTGGCCGGCACCCCTTGCTCCTATATAAGTAGATCCATCTAGTAGCTTTTCTCTTGGGATTTGTTTAGTTAAAAGTTAGGCATTGCAACTTCGTGTACTTCGTTTGTGTCCAACGACCAGACCAAGACCCCTTACGGATCCCCACCTTTATCCATACTTCATACATACTCACAATATTCAGATTGCTTTTATCATATTCTTGCTTGTTCTTCGATTGCTTGCAGGAATAGACCTTCGTGGTCAGGTTGATTGTGCTCCGGCGTGGTCAATAACCTCTCGGAGTTGGTTTAGCGATTGCTAAGGCGGAACGTCGTGCACGTTTGTAGTCGGATCGTCAAAGTCGTCTCCACCAAATCGATAGTTATCATCTCATCGAAAGATCGGGACACCTCCGCCTCTATCAAGTGGTATCAGTTTTCAGGTTGCTCGGTGAGATTTTACAGTTTTTCATAGTTTAGATCGCATCTGTCATTCATACCTATAGTCCATGAAAAAGCCACAAAAAAGTTAGATTTGTTCATCCTTTATCCAAGCCAGTCTGTGCCTTTGCAATTTTCTATTCGTTGCTTGCATAGTTGAATTATCGGTTGCATCGTCGTGTCAGTTGCTGGTCTTAGTGTCTAGTTCTTTAGAGTTTCGAGTTCTGTTCACATTAGTCACGTCGCCGCTGCATCATTAACCCTTCCGCTGTCCACCATCCCATCCATTAATTTCCACCACGTGCTACGTACTGTTCATTGTCATAATCATAGTTGAGGTCACTCACATCTTCGCCTGATCCAATCTGCATCTTATCTTGTTTGTCTTGGAAAGAGGGAGAAAAGAAGATAGAGAAAAAAGAGAGAAAAAAAGAAAAAAGAAAAAGAGAGAAGAAAAAACGTGAGAAAAAAAGAGAGAAGAAAAAAATCAGATCTATCTAGAATCAATCTCGTACTGAATTCGGATTGGAATCTGTTTTTATGACTATTCAATAAAACAGGTGTATGTTCCTCATACGAAGTCCGTTTTGTCTCCGTGAGTACTTAAATTGAAGCTAGAGACGAGCCACATCTAAATAGTTGCAGAAACTAGTTCAATATTTGACACCTCAAAATCGGCTTCTAAATAGGTCTTTTTGCCCTCTGAAGTTCGTGAACACAGCTTGTTCCAATTTTTCAGGCCAGTTTTAGAATTCTTTGACTCCTCATATCAACTCGGAATTGAGTGATTCTTTTTGCATTGGAAAGCTTGAGTTAGTAGCATTATTTGCAAGAATTTATCAGAAAATTGGCTCAAACTTTTCAAGAGGAAAGTTGGAGAGAGAGTTGTTGTATATCCTGCTTGGCAGTTGTTTTTCATCATTATCTTCCCTTATATCTTGCTGTCAAGAGCTACTTAGTATACTTCATTGATGCTAGTTGTGCTACGCCGTGACCTCATTAGTGTTCTAGGCTCGCGTCTCTAGTCCGGTCTAGCCTAGGACCAGCACAGTACCGTCGTTGAGTGTTTATTCAACATTGCATCTTTGAATTGATTATTGCTAATCTTTTGCTACCATATATAGCCAACCCAGCTCCACATATTTCTACACCGTGTATACGTACGCTCCCCGGCAATCGCTTTACTCAATATTCAGAGTTACTTGACACCGCTGGTTGCCGATCACTTTGCCGCATGGTAAGAACTTGTAAGATATTGCTATTTGCTTTCTTGTGAGCACTTTAAAACCACATCCTAGTAGTTCATAGGAACATTATTCTCAATTTTGTTTCTTGTTTCTACTAATCATGACAGGTTTAGGAGATAGAAGTTCTTGGACGATTTAACACATCTTCACCATCACGAGAGTTGGAACAACACACACACGCACATGGCCAGTTAGCTCTTTACTTTGTCATTTGAGGGTAGATTTAATCCTGCTATTTATCTAGCTTGGGAGCTTGAAGTAGAACAAGTTTTTAGTCACCATGTTTTTTGAACTTGGCGAGTACGAGCTGCCACTAGAGCATTTACTGGTTTTGCTTCATTTGGTGGAGTGTGCATTGTAAGAAAAACATTGATAACCAACCCACAACTTGGAAAGATTTGAAAGATGTAATGAAAACAGTTTTCCCTCCTTACTATAAATCGTGAATTGCTTCATAAATTTGAACAATTTAAACAAGGCAATAACACTGTTCATGCTTACTACCAAGAGTTCAAATCTTATATGCATCATTGTGACATAGAAGAATCTGAGGATGATACAATGAATAGATTTTTGGTGGTTTGAACCATGATATTCAGAGCAAGATTTCAGTATATTCCTCGTTGCATTCTTGGTATGTATGTTCGTGCTTGTACCTTTGAGAGACGATTCTGAGGAGGATGCATTGGGTGACTACAACAACTACTATTCCAGTTCATGCTCACCACCGCCGGTTGGTTCCTCCACCGTTGCACCTACTAGAGCAGCCCCACCTCGGATTGTGAGCACGGCATCATCTCAAGAGCATGGTGCATTGTTTACGTCTGTACCTACATCAGCTCGTCTTTGCGACAAGGTAACAGATAAAGGTATTGATGATTTAACTTCACATGAGAATGATGCATCCTAGTTAAGTTGAATGCATCATGTGTTGAGTTACCTGGTGATTTGAGCACATCACCTATTTTAGAGAATCTTGAAACTGTCATGAATGCGCCCCTGTGATCAAACAACTGAAATACCAACAATTTTGAGTGCACCCATTGAATTAACTGTTGATGCAAAAGAATCAATGTTTAATCATTTTGATATGACCTCTAATCTTGGTGATGATTCTGTGTCGAATGACTCATTGCATGTTTGCTTATCTAAGCATGTTGTAGCATGTAAAATTGATTCAAATAAGGTTTATTCACCAATGTTGGGATGGTTTAATGATGAACATTGTCAATCTTTTGAAATAAATAAGAGCTTCACTTATATGTGCAAACTGAGTTGCAATATTTTCATGCCTTCTAGTTCTTGTGCTAATTTGTTGGCTTTAGATTTTATGAACTATGCAAGTTACTCATCTATTCATGTGTCATATATGCAAAAATCAAGGGAAGTAAAATGGATGGCGTATACATATACAACATGTACACCTTGTCTCTTTCGTTAGCCACATTTCAGATTAAACAACGCCGAGGACGGCTTTATTTTCAAGAAGGGAGGATGATGAGGACATGACTACCTTTGATATGACCAAAATATTGCATACATGCATAATTGTCAGGTGATTTCTAGAGCAAACTATTCAATAATCTATTTATGTTATCCAGAACAAAAATACTTCACACACTTTTGTGTTTTGTCTAATTGCAGGTGTATGGGACATTTGTACAATCCACATATGAAGATAAGGGAAAAGGAGAAGTTTAGGTGCTGTTCAAAAAGTCTTCTCACGCCACTCTTAGGCCAAGAGAAGATAGAGTCCAAGTCTCTCACGTTCTGGATTCAGATTCGGACTGCACAGACATACCTGACTCAAAACGCCAACAACTTTTTCATACGGACTCCGAATTGGGTTATTCTTTTTTTGTTGGAAAGTAGATTTCATGCTCTTTCCAGCACAATTGGAATCACCTTGAAATCCATCCGGAGCGTTGAGTTATGGACGAAACAATCTGACGCTGCAGCAGAATCCGAGTCAAACTACAAGTCCAGAGGTGTTACATCACCTCCACTTAGGCCTATGAGCCTTGTACGACCTAGGGTTGGTTTTAGGATGCCTTGGGACGTTCTCCCACCTCCTTGGCCGCCACCCCTTGCTCCTATATAAGTAGATCCATCTAGTAGCTTTTCCCTTGGGATTTGTTTAGTTAAAGTTAGCCATTGCAACCGTACTTCGTTTGTGTCCAACGACCAGACCAAGACCCTTACGGATCCCCACCTTTATCCATACTTCATACATACTCACAATATTCAGATTGCTTTTATCATATTCTTGCTTGTTCTTCGATTGCTTGCAGGAATAGACCTTCGTGGTCAGGTTGATTGTGCTCCGGCGTGGTCAATAACCTCTCGGAGTTGGTTTAGCGATTGCTAAGGCGCAACGTCGTGCACGTTTGTAGTCGGATCGTCAAAGTCGTCTCCACCAAATCGATAGTTATCATCTCATCGAAAGATCGGGACACCTCCGCCTCTATCATACATGTGAGACATGTTCCTTTGCTTTGTGACAATGAGAGTGCGATTAAAATTGGACACAATCCCGTGCAACACTCTCGAACGAAACATATTGAAGTTCGTCACCATTTTATTCGTGATCACATTGCCAAGGGTGACATCAATCTTAAGCATGTTCGTACTGACAAACAACTTGCTGATATCTTTACAAAACCTCTTGATGAGAAAGTGTTTTGTCGCTTAAGGAGTGAGTTGAACATCATTGATGCTTCAAACTTGGAGTGAAAACTCCATTGAGGCATGCAAGGCATGAGCCTACTTGACTAATCCTTGATATTACTCTTATGATGATGATCATATGTCTTGGACACATTTGCCCCCTTGTATTGCATCTAACTCCTTGCAGGTACTTGGATGATCTACATTCCACAAGATTACCACACACTCAAATCATGAGTAATCTTGTCATTGACCAAGTATCTAGCCCTTTGGGATGTTGAGTTCAAGGAACAAAATTCCACATATCCTTTTTGACACCTTATACATCCAGTATTTCACTCTTGTCATCTTGGATATCCTTGAGTATTTCCTTGCTTGCCTAACCCATGTAGGAAGATGAACTACACAAATGGAAATGGTGCTCTAACTTCACATTCAATAAGCACCTACATCAAGTTCACCTACATGAGCAAAGCAACAACAAGCCCAAGGTATGTTCTTCACATCTTTAAGGGAGCTTTGCTCAAAGTCATGAGTACAAGCAGCTTCATAAGATGTGAACACATCGAATGCTTAATCGGAAAATGGCAACCCCATTTTGTGCTTAAACGATGAGTATGACCTATGATCAAATGTTCTCATTTGACTCCTAAGTCAATATACTCAAACATAGGTGACCTAGTCGCCGACCCCTATCTAGATGAAGTACATATGTTTTGGAGTCTTTCTATTTTCTCTTATGATCTCTCATTAAAAAAAACTTCATCTAGGGATCTTTTTTCAATTCTACTCTTCTGTCTTTGTGAATATCCTTTTGGCTCTGATCAATTCCTCGAAAATCATTTACAAATTCATTGCAAATCCTTTGAAACATTCCTTGCAAAGTGAGCTGAATTATTTCTGTATTTCCTTGGAATTAAACTCGGCGTCACCGACTTAAATATTTCGGTCTGACCGAAAAGGATCTGCCCTAAGTCCATGACTTTCGGACCCACCGATCCATCTTATTTCGGTGTCACCGATTTATTTCTTTCAGGATATCATCTTCTGCAGCTCCACTCAATGACTCTCTATGCATGTTTCTTTTGTCCTGTTGTGATTCTTAAGGATCCCACTTCTTTCTTTCCACCTTCCCTGACCTTCCTAGTTTGCTGTCCTTTTCGGCACTTGATGTCAAAGGGGGAGAGGACTTAGGGGGAGAAGAGAAGATTTAGGGGGAGAAGAAGAGCAATCTTATCTTAAGGGGGAGAGAATCACATCAAAGCTTTGCCGTGTTCCACATTGGATATTACATTTGGCATCATTCTTTTGATTTTGCTCTTTCCATCAAACCCCTTGATCTGAGACAACTCAAAGGGAGAGGAACCCTCACAATTGATATCTTATGGAAAGCTAAATCTCTTAGAGTTCATTGACAATCCTTTTAGTTTCGGAGACATGTTTGCTGATTCAAACTTGTGCTCAATATGAGACACTCTTTATACATGTCATCCCTGGCTTGGTACTCTTGATGTTCTTGCAGTTGGTTGAAGAAATACTCTTGTGTTATCTAACCCTGTTTTCCCAAGTCTATTTCTTCAGATACGATGCCAAGGAACCTCAAGGTAAGTATATGCACTTTGCAGAATGTGCATGATGGTGACTTGCTTGTGAATACTTGTTTGCAAGAAATCACCATGCACATATGCATTATCACTCACATCCTTTCATCTGCTCTGATGCATATAGCCAAGCTGCATGTAGCACATCTTGCCTTTCTCTCTTGTGTGCTTGTGGTAGTCCAAAACCATAATTTATGAAAATCTTGCACACTTGTAGGGGAGCCTGTACTACATGTTTGTCAAAGCTTTCGTGATAATTACATCTTTCAAGATAGCTTTGATGTCTTGTTTTGTGTGTTGCCATCAATTACCAAAAGGGGAGATTGAAAGCACATTTGCTCACAGGTGGTTTTGGTAATTAATGACAACATACTTTGTGGTTGGACTAATGCCTTTATCAAGTATGTTTCAGGAAATTCAATCACATTGGCATGGCAAAAGGACTGAAGAGGTGGACCCCTAAAATGCTAAGGCAAGCATTGGCAAAAGCTCATGACTCCATTTTTGGTTTAGTGATCCAAGATCACATTGAGTCCATAGGAAAGCCAATACTATTAAAAGGGGATGAGGTTATGATGATGATCTGGTTGCTCAAGTGCTTAGTGATACATCTCCTAAACTATCAGCAACTCTCACTGGCATATACACTCATAAGTAATCTCGGTCCCACCGATATTCCAAACTCACCACACCGAGATGAACCACCTCAGCCATAAAGCCAAACCCTAGAAAACTCGGATTTTCCGATTCGAACTCGGTCTCACGAAACTTGAGTTGCCAAGCTTCTGTAACCTTCTGTCATCAAATCGGTGTCACCGAGATGATGAAGTCGGTCTCACCGAGATTGGCAAGCTCTTGTCTTTGCACGAATCGGACAAACCGAGATTGTATTTTCGGTCCCACCGAAAATCCCAACGTTCACATGATTTGAACTTTTGGTCTCACCGAGTTGTCAACTTCGGTCCCACCGAGATTGGTCAAATGTGTGTAACGGTTTGATTTTGTGTGGAGGCTATAAATACCCCTCCACCCCCTCTTCATTCGTGGAGAGAGCCATCAGAAAGTACTACCACTCCTACCTTACATTTCTGAGAAGAGAACTACCTACCCTTGTGTTGAGATCAAGTTGCTCCACTCCCACCATATGAAGCTTGATCTCTAGCCTTCCCAAGTTGCTTTCCACTCAATCCTTTCTTCCACCACAGCCAAATCAGTGAGGAGAGTTGAGTGTTGGGGAGATTATCATTTGAAGCACAAGAGCAAGGAGTTCATCATCGTCAACACCATCTATTACCTTTTGGAGGGTGGTGCCTCCTAGATTGGTTAGGTGTCGCTTGGGAGCCTCCGTCGAGATGTGGAGTTGAACCAAGAAGTTTGTAAGGGCAAGGAGATCGCCTACTTCGTGAAGATCTATCTACCCCGAGTAAGGCTAGTGTCGGGCGCGACGGGAGGCGCTGGAGGGAGCCGCCCGCCGCGGGACACCTATGGGGCCGGGGCCCCTTCGTGTGTTGATGAGGCGGAGGAGGCCTGAGAGCAGATCGAGGCGTCTTGGCAGGCGGGTTTTACCCAGCCGGGACGCGATGGTCGCGTAAACCCTCTGCTGCTTTGTGTTGTATTGTGCTCGGGAGCTTGAAGAGCTACGATGAGCAGCTACACCGCGTGGGAGTTGCAAATGGTTGAACCCCCCTCGTTGTGCATGGGCCTCCTTTTATAGTGCAAGGGTCACCGACAGTGTCAGCGAGGGTAGAGGGGTAAAATGTAAAAGAGGTGGTAGTTGGAGCAGTCTGCGGGAACAGGCAGCCACGAAAGGCTTGAGCAGTGGATTCTACCTACTTTTGACAGAGGGGACAAGGGCATTTAATGCCGTCGCCGTCGCCCAAAAGCTCCCGCCCTTGCGTCTCCGTCGCCACGGCGATGGATCCACCACCGTGGAGTGCCACCGCACCCTCCATGTAGCACAGCCATCCGCCACGCGTCTCTGGAGAAAGCTAAAGGCGGCGCGTGCAGGAGATGAGCTGGAGTGCGGGCACCTGGCGCAGCTCTCCGGCAAGTACCTTGCCGGGTCTTGATCTTGCGGACCGGGGCTTGTCGGGCTTGTAGCTTGCCGCTCCCGGGCCCTCGCCGACGCAGCGTATAGCGCCGGGCGTGTCTTCTGATTTAGTCTTCTAGTCTCCCGGCGAGCTCCTCTCGCCAGGCCTTGCGTGAGTGATGTAGTCTTGAGCACAGGGCGGCCTTCCCGCAAGCTCCTCTTGCCGGGTCTCGATCTTCTATCTTGTACACTTTGTTCTTGAATGGCTTGATATGGATCGGGGATGGTCTCCGGCAAGCGCATGGTAGATCCAGCCGCGGGGAGCTGCGACTGCCCGTGCACAAGTTGGGGTACTGAGGTACCCCTACCTTAGTACACCGACAGGAGCCCCCGGGCCTGGGCCATACACGGTGCCGAGCGCTGTTGGGCCAGGCCCAAAACAGTGCACGGGCACACGAAGCCCATGGCGTGCCGACTCCACTTCTGCATCTGCCGCCTCTCCCCGCAATGGCACGCGTCGATTGCGGCGTCGTGGGAGGACGGGCGGCGCATGCGATCTTTAAAACATCCACCCGTGATCGTGGTGCGAGTGAGGTCGCTTCACCCGTCGCCCGGCTCCGCTTTTTCGCCACGCGCCCGCATGCACGGGGTCGGGCGGCGAAGGTGGGAGACCGAGCCGTCCGCAGGCGGAGAAGGCGAGTCGGCCCGCTCCTCGGCCTCCTTGCTTCCTGATTGGTTGAGCGGGCGGTTGAGTTTCACCCGCCCCTTTAAAAAGGGGCGGAAGGGGAGCACAATGGCCACACTCATCCTCTTCTCCCTTCGTCTTCGTCTTCTATTCTTCTTTCTGCCATGGAGGGAGGAAACCCCGGTCCTTCAACGGTGGCAGCGAGGGTCGCCTCCAGGCAGCGCACCGCTCCCTATCCTGCTCCCGTGGCGGCGGAGCCGGCCCCGAGAGGGAGAGGGAGGGGGCGTGGCCGAGGACGAGGCCGAGGGCGTGGCCGAGGCGGTCGGGGGAGAGGCGGTCGTGGTGATGTGCCTCCCCCGTCTCCCCCGACGTCTCCAGACCACGGTGCGGTCCACACCGGAGATGACCCCTCGGAGTTCTTCATCAAGCTTCGCCGGCGCCTCGTCGCCGCCTCCGCTGCCGCCCCGCTTATGGACGCGATGGGACCGGATCCACCCGACGTGATGGAGTTGCGCATGAGGGGCTGCGGGATCAGCGGCACTCGAGTGAGTGTCGTGTCCCCAGCCCGGCGTGATGTTCTTCGACCGAGGGTGGAAGGCGTTCGCCGGATCCATAGCTTGACGGCGGGGTTTACCCTCCATTTCAAGTTAATGGAGGCGACCTTCTCGCCGTCAAGGTCTTCGGGACTACGGGACCGGGTGCGCTGCTGTGTGGACAGCTCCTCGGATAGCGAAGGCCCCTCCTCGGCGAGAGTGACGAGGAGGAGAGCGGCAGCGACGGCGAGGGGATGGCGGGTCCGACTAGGCGTCGGACACCGCTGCCTCAAGGCCACCGGCGACCCTGTCTCTGGGGTGCCGGCCTTGAACTCCCGGGCCGTCTCCTTGGGCGGCTGTCGAGGGAGGCTGCGGAAGAGGAAGAGGGGATGGCGGCAAGGCCGTCAAATCGAGTCGAGGGCGAGGTGCCCTCGACAGCGCCGATGTCCCACCACCCGTCTTCAAGCTCGCCTCCGACGCCTCGTCTCCGCCAAGCTCTGGCGGCCCCGGGTGTTCTCTTGGTGTCTTCGCGCCCGTAGCTCTCCGGGGTGCGTTCCCCATGCCCGCCACCTTGCGCAGCTCTCGAGGCACGGCGGCGCCACCGCCACGCCTCCTAGGCTCCTTCGCCCTCCCGGCAAGCTTCTCTTGCGGGGCTCTTGACCTACCTCTGAACTCTGAGCAGAGAAACAGGAAAGGGATCACGAGCACCTTATCTTTCAATTTGTAAGCCTTGGCCTTAGCTGTATTTAAAACTTGTAATCCTCTCTATCATGTTTTCATCCTCTATGGACTTGTATCAAACTAGGATGTTTTTAATGAAAAGAGAGGAATGCTTGCCGGACTGAGTCTTTTACTTGATCTCGTGCCTTGTATGTTCTTACGCTATCGGGGAGCTTGCCGGGGCGGACACGCTTGCCGAGTGCGGGACAGCCCGCTGGCGGTGTTGCTTCCGGCAAGCAACCTTGCGGGCGATTCTGACGCTTAACTTGTCGAGCAGGCTCGAAAGCAAGATAAGGGTGCAGCTGCACACTTGTGTTTGTTGAGCGGACTCGGAAACAAAACAAGTACGGAAACTGGGCCACGACTCGGCTCCTCCACGTACGGGTTTTACAAGACACGCTCGTTCAAAGACGCAGCCCCGCTTTCCCGGTCCATGAGAGGATGCATGACGAGGGATGAAAAACTCATCTGATATCGCAGCCCCCAGCAACTCTAGCTTGCGGAGGCGAATCTTGGCGCTGCGCAGCCCAGCCGAGGCTGGCTTGCGGGAAGAACCTTGCACTCGCAGCCCCGCGACTCGGCTTGCCGGGGCCAGTGCTGGTGTGCCCTTCGGTTTCTCCTTGTCGCTACAATTTCAGTCATGAAAACAGCTGAGATAGATCTGCAACAGCTTCATCATGTTCATGTATATGTATATAAATCTTGACCGCGCAATATGATGCGTGCCTTGCCCTTCAGTATGTTTGTACTCTCGCCCCGGGAGCTTGCGGGCGAACACGTTTGCGGGTGCGGGACAGCCCATGGCGGTGTCGCTCCGGCAAACAACCTTGCCGGGCCGATTATGACGCTTAACTTGCTGAGCAGGCTCGAAAGCAAGGTAAGGGTGCAGCAGCACACTTGTGTTTGTTGAGCGGACTCGGAAACAAACCAAGTACGCAACTGGGCCACGACTTGGCTCCTCTCGCGTTCAAGTCTCTCATACGAAGGACATCTCACGGCAGGGCTTGCCACGTTACACCCTCTACTTTACATCCTTTGTGCGCTTTTACCCTACGCTTTTAGGGAACTTGCCGGTGCTTAACACACTTGCTGAGTGCGGAACATCAGCAGCCCGCTGGCTGGTGTCGCTTCCGGCAAGCAACCTTGCCGCGTCTAGCCGCGACGCACCTAACTTGCTGAGCAGACTCGAAACGCAACAAGGGCGCGAAGCTGGTCGCGGCTCACTTTTAACTCGTTGAGTGTGCTCGAAGCAAGATAAGGGTGTGGCTATCTACGGCAGGCTCCTCCGCGCACAGGTTTTGCGCACAAAGGACGAACGCACGAGGGATATAACAAATAAAAGCATGGGATTAAGGAGTGCTCTGCACAAAAGCTCGGCGACTTAGCTTTTCTTTTCTCGTTTCCTCGCACTTGCCTGGTGGAGCTCGATGGTGCGTCCTCGGCAGCAGCGCGCAGCACTCCGGGAGGGGCGTTTGCGGAACGAGCACCGAGCTGTCATCGCCGGGCTTATAAGCGCCCGAGGTGCGGCGCTTGTCGGAGTGAACACGAGCTGTCCTAGCGGACTTGGAGCTCGATGGCGGGTCCTCGGCGACAGCGAAGCGCCAGGAGATGCACTTGCGGCGTGGAGGGGAGCGGGAGCGGCGGCGCGGAAGCAGGATATGCTCGGACTCCTAGTAGCGATAGGAGGAGCAAAGCCCTGCCCGCACTTTCGCTTTGCTCATGTATGGACAGCAGTCCGGAGCATCCGCGAGCCTCCGGCTTATTCTTGCCCGATGGCGGATACCACCTCTCGTGGTATGGCGGCGCTGGTCGCCGTGTCTTGAGAGGGACGTGGATCTGCGGAGACCGAGGCGCGGTCATCCGTCTGTCCTCGATCTCGTGGCGCCGCGAGTGCCCTCGCCGGTGTCCACCCTTCGCTGGCGTCCCCTCCGCCTACCGTTGGCTCGGTGGCGGCGGGTGAGACGCAGACGGTCTGCGACCCTTGAAGCCCTCGTCTTGAGGCCATGGCGCGATTGTCGATGAAGTTCTTGCGACGGCTGGAGAGGTTGATGAAGAACGCGCGCGAACGCCGGATCAGGTCCGCACAACCTCGACGCCCCCTACCTGGTGCGCCAAAGATGTCGGGCGCGACGGGAGGCGCTGGAGGGAGCCGCCCGCCGCGAGACACCTATGGGGCCGGGGCCCCTTCGTGTGTTGATGTACGAGGGCGGAGGAGGCACAGAGAGCAGATCGAGGCGATGCTGTGGGCGAGTTTTACCCAGCCGGACGCGATGGTCGCGTAAAACCCTACTGCTGCTTTGTGTTGTATTGTGCTCGGGAGCTTGAAGAGCTACAGTAGCAGCTACACCGAGCGTGGGAGTTGCAAATGGTTCGAACCCCCTCTACGTTGTGCATGGGCCTCCTTTTATAGTCAAGGGTCACCGGCGGTGTCAGCGAGGGTAGAGGGGTAAAATGTAAAAGAGGTGGTAGTTGGAGCAGTGCGGGAAGCAGTGCAGCCACAATTGCTTGAACAGTGGATTCTACCTACTTTTGACAGAGGGGACAAGGGCATTTAATGCCCGTCGCCGTCGCCCAAAAGCTCCGCCCTTGCGTCTCCGTCGCCACGGCGATGGATCCACCACCGTGGAGTGCCACCGCACCTCCATGCAGCCTGACCATCCGCCACGCGTCTCTGGAGAAAGCTAAAAGCGGCGTGGGCGAGATGATGAGTGCGGGCACACTGGCGCAGCTCTCCGGCAAGTACCTTGCCGGGTCTTGATCTTGCCGGACCCGGGGGCTTGTCGGGCTTGTAGCTTGCCGCTCCCCGGGCCCTCGCCGGGACGCGTATAGCGCCGGGGCGTGTCTTCTACGATTTAGTCTTCTAGTCTCCCCGGCGAGCTCCTCTCGCCAGGGCCTTTCGTGAGTGATGTAGTCTTGAGCCTAGGACGGCCTTCCCGGCAAGCTCCTCTTGCCGGGGTCTCGATCTTCTATCTTGTACACTTTGTTCTTGAATGGCTTGATATGGATCGGGATGGTCTCCGCAAGCGCATGGTAGATCCAGCAGCTGGAGGCATGATCGCCGTGCACAAGTTGGGGTACTGAGGTACCCCTACCTTAGTACACCGACAGCTAGCCCTCCGTGGGCGTAGGCCATGATGGCATAGACAAGGTTGCTTCTTCGTGGACCCTTCGTGGGTGGAGCCCTCCGTGGACTCTCGCAGCCGTTACCCTCCGTGGGTTGAAGTCTCCATCAACGTGGAAGTACGATAGCACCACCTATCGGAACCACGAGAAAAATCACCGCGTCTCCAAATTGCGTTTGATCTTCTCCACTTCCCTTTTCTACATGTGCAATTTACTTTCCGCTGCTCATACTCTAGACTTGCATGTGTAGTGTGCTACTTGACTTGTGTGTGTTATGCAAAATCTGCCAAAATCTGTTCTTGATCAAAGACTGAATTTTTAACTTGTCGAGTAGTCTAATCCCCCCCTTCTAGACACTCTCACCTTCTTCGATCCTACAGATTGCCCGGATCATAGAGCATCTGCAGAAACGTAAATTTGTCCCTACCAGGGGGCTAATGTCTATAAGAAACATAACCTCTCGAATTTCCTTCAAAAGGAAGTGCCAATGGGTTCAGAAACTTGTCTAAAAAACAGCGATGAATGGTGTTCTTTGACTTTCAGGGCCAAAAAGTCCGGCTTAAGGCTGAATTTGAGGGTACTTCGGGCTTCCTGGCGCAAGCGGGGAGTATTTTTGGATTCGCGCGCTCGCCAGGAGCAGCTTGAGTACTTGTGGGTCTGACATGGACTCCGAATGACAAAATTATGACCGTTTTAGTGAACATCTCTCTATTCTATGGCAGCCCTTGAAAGTACTTCATTTTCTCGTGCGCTTTTTGCCTGATTGCCCCAAAATTTCTTGTCCTCTATAGAGGAGATATCGATTCCACATATATATTGACCGATGCAAGGAATGACCTTTTGTTCTTGGCTTTCACGCGCATGAGTTACAGCATGCCATCCGGCGAAAACAAGGAGAATAAGGCATATAGCCGCTGGATTTTCTTCAATTTACGGCCAAATGAGATTGCCCGGATCATAGAGCATCTGCAGAAAGGTACGTTTGTCCCTATCAGGGGGGCTAATATCTATAAGAAACATAATCTCTCAAATTTCCTTCAAAAGGAAGTGCCAATGTGTTCAGAAACTTGTCTAAAAAACAGCGACGAATGGTGTTCTTTTACTTTCAAGGCCAAAAAGTCCGGCTTAAGGCTGAATTTGAGGGTACTTCGGGCCTCCTAGCGCAAGCGGGTAGTATTTTATGGATTCGCGCGCTCGCCGGGAGCAGTTTGAGTACTTGTGGGTCCGACATGGACTCTGAATGACAAAATTATGACCGTTTTAGTGAACATCACTCCGTTCTATGGCAGTCCTCGAAAGTACTTCATTTTCTCGTGCGCTTTTTGCCTGACTACCCCAAAATTTCTTGTCTTCTATAGAGGAGATATCGTTTCCACATATATAATGACCGATGCCAGGAATGTCCTTTTGTTCTTGGCTTTCACGCGCGTGAGTTAAAGCATGCCATACGGTGAAAACAAGGAGAATAAGGCATCTGCAGAAAGGTATGTTTGTCTCTACCAGGGGGGATAATGTGTATAAGCAACATAATCTCTCGAATTTCCTTCCAAAGGAAGTGCCAATGGGTTCAGAAACTTGTCTGGAAAACAGTGACGAATAATGTTCTTTGACTTTCTGGGCCAACAAGTCCTGCTTAAGGCTGAATTTGAGGTACTCGGACCTCCCGCACAAGCAGGTAGTATGTTTTGGATTTGTGCGCTCGCCCAGAGCAGTTTGAGTACTTGTGGGTCCGACACGGACTCCGAATGACAAAATTATGACCGTTTTAGTGAACATCTCTCCATTCTATATGATCCTTGAAAGTACAACATTTTCTCGTGCGCTTTCTGCCTGATTGCCCCAAAATTTCTTGTCCTCTATAGTGGAGATATCGTTTCCACATATATATTAACCGATGCCAATAATGCCCTTTTGTTCTTAGCTTTGACGCGCATGAGTTACAGCATGCCATACGGCAAAAACAAGGAGAATAGGGCATATAGCCGGTGGATTTCCTTCAATTTATGACCAATTGAGATTGCCCTGATCATAGAGCATCTGCAGAAAGCTACGTTTGTCCCTACCAGGGTGGCTAATGTCTATAAGCAACATAATCTCTCGAATTTCCTTCAGAAGGAAGTGCTAATGGGTTCAGAAACTTGTCTGGAAAACAGCGACGAATGATGTTCTTTGACTTTCAGGGTCAAAAAGTCCTGCTTAAGACTGATTTTGAGGGTACTCCGGGCCTCCTGGCGTAAGCGGGGAGTAGTTTTTCGATTCGCGCGCTCGCCGAGAGTAGTTTGAGTACTTGTGGGTCCGACATGGACTCCGAATGACAAAATTATGACCGTTTTAGTGAACATCTCTCCATTCTATGGCAGTCCTTGAAAGTACTACATTTTCTCGTGCGCTTTTTGCCTGACTACCCCAAAATTTCTCGTCCTCTATAGTGGATATATCGTTTCCACATATATATTGACCGATGCCAGGAATGCCCTTTTGTTCTTGGCTTTCACGCGCATGAGTTACAGCATGCCATTCGGCGAAAACAAGGAGAATAAGGCATATAGCCGCTGGATTTTCTTCAATTTACGACCAAATGGGATTGCCCGGATCAAAGAGCATCTGCAAAAAGGTACGTTTGTCCCTACCAGGGGGCTAATGTCTATAAGCAACATAATCTCTAGAATTTCCTTCAAAAGGAAGTGCCAATGGGTTCAGAAACTTGTCTAGAAAACAGTGACGAATAATGTTCTTTGACTTTCAGGGCCAACAAGTCCTGCTTAAGGCTGAATTTGAGGGTACTCCGGACCTCCTGGCACAAGCAGGTAGTATGTTTTGGATTTGTGCGCTCGCCCAGAGCAGTTTGAGTACTTGTGGGTCCGACACGGACTCCGAATGACAAAATTATGACCGTTTTAGTGAACATCTCTCCATTCTATCGCAGTCCTTGAAAGTACAACATTTTCTCGTGCGCTTTCTGCCTGATTGCCCCAAAATTTCTTGTCCTCTATAGTGGAGATATCGTTTCCACATATATATTAACCGATGCCAATAATGCCCTTTTGTTCTTAGCTTTGACGCGCATGAGTTACAGCATGCCATACGGCAAAAACAAGGAGAATAGGGCATATAGCCGGTGGATTTCCTTCAATTTACGACCAAATGAGATTGCCCGGATCATAGAGCATCTGCAGAAAGCTACGTTTGTTCCTACCAGGGTGGCTAATGTCTATAAGCAACATAATCTCTCGAATTTCCTTCAAAAGGAAGTGCTAATGGGTTCAGAAACTTGTCTGGAAAACAGCGACGAATGATGTTCTTTGACTTTCAGGGTCAAAAGGTCCTGCTTAAGACTGATTTTGAGGGTACTCCGGGCCTCCTGGCGTAAGCGGGGAGTAGTTTTTCGATTCACGCGCTCGCCGAGAATAGTTTGAGTACTTGTGGGTCCGACATGGACTCCGAATGACAAAATTATGACCGTTTTAGTAAACATCTCTCCATTCTATGGCAGTCCTTGAAAGTACTACATTTTCTCGTGCGCTTTTTGCCTGACTACCCCAAAATTTCTCGTCCTCTATAGTGGATATATCGTTTCCACATATATATTAACCGATGCCAGGAATGCCCTTTTGTTCTTGGCTTTCACACGCATGAGTTACAGCATGCCATTCGGCGAAAACAAGGAGAATAAGGCATATAGCCGCTGGATTTTCTTCAATTTACGACCAAATGGGATTGCCCGGATCAAAGAGCATCTGCAAAAAGGTACGTTTGTCCCTACCAGGGGGCTAATGTCTATACGCAACATAATCTCTAGAATTTCCTTCAAAAGGAAGTGCCTATGGGTTCAGAAACTTGTCTTAAAAACAGCGATGAATGGTGTTCTTTGAGTTTCAGGGCCAAAAAGTCCTACTTAAGGCCGTATTTGAGGGTACTCCGGGCCTCCTGGAGCAAGCGGGGAGTATTTTCTAGATTCGCACGCTCGTCGGGAGCAGTTTGAGTACTTGTGGGTCCGACATGGGCTCCGAATGACAAAATTACGACCGTTTTAGTGAACATCTCTCCATTCTATGGCAGTCGTTGAAAGTACTTCATTTTCTCGTGCGCTTTTTGCCTGACTGCCCCAAAATTTCTTGTCCTCTATAGAGGGGATATCGTTTCCACATATATATTGACCGATGCAAGGAATGCCCTTTTGTTCTTGGCTTTCACGCGCATGAGTTACAGCATGCCATCCGGCGAAAACAAGGAGAATAAGGCATATAACCGCTGGATTTTCTTCAATTTACGGCCAAATGAGATTTCCCGGACCATAGAGCATCTGCAGAACGGTACGTTTGTCTCTACCAGGGGGCTAATGTCTATAAGCAACATAATCTCTCGAATTTCCTTCCAAAGGAAGTGCCAATGGGTTCAGAAACTTGTCTGGAAAACAGTGATGAATGATGTTCTTTGACTTTCAAGGCCAAAAATTCCTGCTTAAGGCTGAATTTGAGGGTACTCTGGACCTCCTGGCGCAAGCGGGTAGTATGTTTTGGATTCGCGCGCTCGCCTAGAGTAGTTTGAGTACTTGTGGGTCCGACACGGACTACGAATGACAAAATTATGACCGTTTTAGTGAACATCTCTCCATTCTATGGCAGTCCTTGAAAGTACTACATTTTCTCGTGCGCTTTTTGCCTGATTGTCCCAAAATTTCTTGTCCTCTATAGTGGAGATATCGTTTCCACATATATATTGACCGATGCCAATAATGCCCTTTTGTTCTTGGCTTTG